>JBCFYV010002268.1:0-40343 GCA_039000515.1 Timema cristinae
CTCATATTAAGATCTTTTTAACAGTTTTATTACAATTTAACATGTTGTTTTGTCTTTTTAACGTATTATAATTTGAACATGCTGTGTCATTTTAACGTGTTATATTTTAATATGTTTGTTTTGTCTTTTTATTGGAGTGATACACTTGTGATTTTTTTTTAGCAGGTGTATCACTTAATTTATACTAAGAGCACATTTGAGCACTCCTATGGAGTGTCTCAGATGGTGAATGTTTTATCTCTTTCCCCATTGGGGATTTTTTTATGGTTTTCATATATTTCAAGGCCCTAATGACCTCGATGTGTCGATGGGCCTTTAAACCATAATAATAATAACATTGTCACAGTTTACACCTCACTGTCCGCTAGAAGCTCACAAGGCCGTAATATGGATAAGCTGCGGAAACGGGTAAGCCCTGTTACTGTAGAAATCCAGGAGGTGGTGAGGCCCCAGCCCTGCTTCCTGGTGATGTCTCGAGACGATGCCAATGGAAACCTTAAGCGCGTCAGACCATTTATCCTCGAAAGAGCGATAAATGGTGCAGTGCATTCCAATGTATCAATCAGAAAACTGCATGATGGCACGATCATGATACAAACGATTACTGATATTCATTCGTCAAGAGTAATGGCAATCTCTTAAATACTATTGAACAACTCGGATCATTAACAGGTGAAGGTGGAGCCTCACAGGTTCCTCAATGTTTGCAAGGGAGTGGTCACTTGCTTTGACCTCAACTGCGTGAGCATTGAGGATATCTGTGAGGAGCTTTCCCCCCAGAATGTAACCGAAGTGTACCGTATGGTCACAAAAAAGAATGGACAAGAAAAAAAGATGGATACGTATATCCTCATCTTTGCGACTCCTACCTTTCTTAAGGAGATCCGAGCAAATTTTCACGTGCTCAGGTTCCAGCCGTATATTCCCAACCCTCGGCGATGTTTTCAGTGCCAGGAATTTGGGCATACGAAGCTGCGATGCCGTGGTAAGCCAACCTGTGCAGATTGTGGACAAGAGGCTCACGATACACCACGTGAGTCTCCGAAGTTCTGCGTAAATTATGAGGGTCCACACACTGCCTATTCTCAGGCCTGTTCGAAATAGAAGGTAGAGAAAAAAAAGTCCTGGGGATTCAATTATGCCCAGGCACGCAAGGAATACGTATCTAATCATGCTCCGGTATTTCAAACCCCATATTGTCAGTCAGAACATTAACTGTCCCAACTGCCATTGCACAGTTAATATTGCTAAGACGTCTACGTGACCTGTGCCATTAGTCTCTACTCGAGACACCTATACTGATTCCGCGCCAACTACTGTGGCGCCTAAATTTTTAAAAGAGGCGATTCCTCCACAAAGGCTGTCTCCCTCACCGAGGAGCCCAGCTCGGGGAACCCCCCTCTGTGACCCCCCCCCCCCCCGAGGAGCCCAGCTCGGGGAACCCCCTTCTGTCACCCCCCTGAGGAGCCCAGCTCGGGAAACTCCCCCTCTGAGAATCACCCCGGGAGCCAGCTCGGGGAACCCCTCCCCCCCTCTGGGCCCAGCTCTGGGAACCCCTCCCCCCCTCCGGGCCCAGCTCGGGGAACTAAAATGCGAGTAGCCATTGTTGAGCCACTTACTCTCACCCCTGGACTTCTGTAGGTTGGGATGTGGGGTGGAACAGGTGAGGCCACGTCCCACTAGTGTCTTGAGAAAGGACAAGCAAGAGACCGCCGAAAAAATTACCGTAAAGAAAGCTTTAAAATGCCTTACAGCCTTCGCGCAAGGCTCCACCAACCCAATCCCTCCAGGATAAATGAAAGCTTCTCATGAAGCGGGAGGTCCCAAGAGATACTGGGAAAGGTAAGAGGACCTAAAAAGGCCTTCAATCAATTGTTGTTTTTAAGAGATTGTGTTATGGATGGCGAGGCTAGTTAAAATTTATACTAATAAATAATGTCGCTACTACAATGAAATAGTAGGGGTTTCTATTTAGCAGAAGGCCTACTTCCGCCCAAATGACAACCCGATGCTTTGTGGGTACGATGTATATCGTGCCGACAAGCCATTCTTTGATCGGTCTAGCGGAGGTGTGGCTATACTTGCACGAAGCAATATATATCACTAACATATTAATATTATATCTGATCTCAAAATGATCGCTGTCAGAATCTCCCTTGCTATGGAAGTGACAGTGTGCTGCATCTTACCTCCCACCAGTTGAAGGTGTTTCAAAGAGGAGCCTAGAGGCCCTCTTTATAAAACTTCCTGTCCCCTATATTATCTTGAGGGATTTTGACGCGCACAACATGGTGTGGGTATCTAATTTTACAGATGCCCGTGGGAGGATGGTAGAGTATATTCTTGTCTCGGGAAACCTGGTGTTAATGAAAACCGGGACCCAGACACTTCTCTACCGTTAATGGTGTATCCGCTGACATCGAAACAACTTTATGTAGCTCCGGGATCGCAACTTACTTTCTTTGGGAGGTTCACCCTGACCTATGTGGCAGCGATTATCTCCCCATTCTGCTTTCACCAATTAAAGATCTTAATAGTACAGCACGGCTACTCTAGTGAGTTATCAAACGTGCTGACTTGAATAAATTCTGTGAATTCGCCGTATTTAATGAATCCCATTATCCTGACGTCAATTTGAAGGCTGGGCATTATACTTCGGTGGTCATCGCGGCGGTGAGGGCTTCCATTGCCAAATACGCGCCACCGTCCTGTTCCCTGCTGGAACGAGGATGTCATCTGGCCATTTATGACCGTAAAAGGTCCCTACGTCTCTTTAATCGACGTCCTACTTTGGAGAATCTGGAGTCAATCCGGATTGTACGTGCTTGAGCTCCCAGTGTAGTTCGGTAAAGAAGAAGCGAGTATTTGAGACAATTTATTTCTACCCTTACAATTTCCACCCCCACAACTAATGTTTGGAACAATATTCGTAAATTAGGTATTAGTAGAAAAGCCATTAATAATATCCCTGCGCTCATGTCTAACGGTTCGCTTGTCTCCTCCCCTGTGGAGGTTGTTAATGTATTAGTTTCGATGTTCGCCGCTATTTCTAGCACTGCGAGCTTCACTAACTAGTTCTTCATGCAACTGATTTTGGTTGGAGTATGGGGGAAGATTATAACTCCTTTTTCGATAGTTGAACTGACATATGCCCTGTCCCAGGCGATCAGCACAGCCCCCGGTTCAGACGACATTCATTACTAGATGTTGCGTCAGCTGCTCCCTGTCGGACAGGTATTTCTCTTGGACCTCTACAATAGTGTTTGGGAATCTCATCAGTTCCCAACATTGAGGCAAGCAACCGTTATACCTATATATAAATGTGGCAAAGATAAATTAGGGCCAACTAGCTATAGACCGATAGCTTTAACAAGTTGTGTATGTAAAATATTGTAAAAAAAATAATAAGCGAGTTATATGGTATTTAGAATCCCGCAATATGCTAACTAATATTCAATGTGGCTTTTGCCGTAACCGATCCACGGCGGATTACCTTGTCCGTCTAGAGACGGCTGTTCGTGACGCTTTTCTCTATAATAGCATCTTCTGGCTGTTTTCTTGGATCTGGAGAAAGCGTACGACACCATCTGGCGGTACGGCATTTTGAAAACACTTTTTAATTGGGGGTTTCGAGTTAACCTTCCTATTTTTTATATCTAATTTTATGTCAGGTTGACACTTCCGGGTAAGGTTGAATAACGCCTTATCCGATTATTTTATTCATTAAAATGGGGTGCCTCAGGGTAGTATTCTGAGCAGTACGTTGTTCGCTATCGTGATAAATAGCATTGTAGACAACGTGCGCTTACCTGTTCGTTCACGCCTTTTTGTGGATGACTACGCAATTTATTGCAGTTAAAGTCTCCACAGGGCTGAATGGCAGAGTCAACTCTCTGTCAACAATCTTTGGTTGTGGTAATCGCGTAATGGCTTTCGCTTCTTTGCAGCCAAGATGATGGTTGTCCACTTCCATAGATTACGCGGAATACAGCCAGCCTCCAGTATTTTAATGAACCACGTTGTTTTACCAGTCTCGGGAAACTCAAGGTTTCTGGGACTTTTATTTGATTTTAAATTAACTTGGATCCCCCACATCAGAGACCTGAAAGCGAGGTGTATAAAAGCACTCAACCTGATCAAAGTAGTTAGTGGTAGGTCCTGGGATGCAGATAGGTAAACCTTGATGCTCCTATATAGGACCTTGGTAAAAACCAAACTAGATTAGACTATGGCACGGATTTAAGCGCATCTACACTGATGGCTCAAAATCAGGAACCTCCGTGGGATGTGCTTTTATTGTAGAAGGATCCAATATAAATTTGGTTTACCTGAAGAAACCATTGTTTTTACGGCTTAGTTGTATGCCGTATTTAAATCTTATTGTTTTGTATATCGAAATTGTCACCGTTCTGTTTTCATCTGCTCAGATTCCATTAGTACTCTGTTGGCATCGTCCACTTTCTACTCCTGGTATCCCCTCGTCCAGATGATATATGAACAAATTTTTAAAGTTGGTTCATTAAACACCCGGCTCGCCTTCTGCTGGATTTCTGGTCATGCTGGTCTTTTCAGGAAATGAACTGACGGACCAGGCAGCCAAGGAGATAGCAAGCCTGTCTCCGGAAGCGAGTCTGGGTGTCATGTTTTTAGATCTAAAGGGTTATATTCGGCGTGGGGTCTTACGCACCTGGCACGAGCAGGGGGTCTCAACCCCTGCTCAGAACAAACTCCGGTTCATCAGGGATGGTGTGTCGTGGTGGCCCTCTTCTATACGAAAGTCTAGAAGAGGGGACGTCATTGTGACAAGACTCCGCGTAGGTCATTCATTTATAAACCACGAATTTTTACTAAGAGGTGATCCAACTCTATTGTGTGAATTTTGCGATGCCCCCTTTAGTGTGTACCACATTTTGGTGGAGTGTCGCAAGGATGCCCCTATTCGCCTGGCCCTTGATTTTAAGGTGACCTTTGTTTTTTATTACGTGACAGCACTGAAGGAGTTATTTATTTTATACGACAGGCTAATCTTTATATTGCCATTTGAGTCACTTTAGTATAGTGACTCATCTGGATTTTATCTCATATTGAGACCTTTTTAACATTCCAGTATACTGTATCTATATGATTGTTTTGTTTTTTTGACAATTTTAGTACACGTTGACATGTTTGTTTTGTCTTTTTAACAGACTTTTATTTCAACGTGTTACTTTTGTCTTTTTAACTCAAATATTTTTTTAATGCTAGTTTTGTCTTTTTAATGGAGTGATACACCTGTTTTTTTAACAGGTGTCTGACTCAATTCGTACTCATGAGACCATTTGAGCACTCCTATGGAGTTTCTCAAATCGGTATTTTTCTCAGATTGAAATCTATTCCTTTTATATTGTATTTTACATTGTGTTTTAACCTTTTTATTGATAGGTTAATAACACTTTCTTCTATGTAGATTTGGTGACCTGGTGGTCTAGGGGTAAGGTGTCAGACTTCTATGCTGGCGGCCGGGGTTCAATCCTCCGTCCCGGCAAAGATTTATCTGATTACCAAACCCTTCCTTCACCTCTGACAAGACATCTTGTGAATGTGGGGAATGCCAGGTCTCCACCGTGGTTCGGATTCCACGTTAAACTGTAGGTCCTTCATTTCATCTCACAATCACCCTACCATTACACATTAGCGTAAGTGCGTATAACCCGAACGGTTAGTAAGACGCGGTGCTAATAATAATAATTCTATATAGATTTTACTGTGTATTTATATTATGTTAAGGCCCTAATGAACTCATTGTGTCGACGGAGCTATAAATACAAATTAATAATAATTATAATAATAAAACTAATAATAATATTAATCTCTGTCCACCAAACACCATAACAATCAATTTCGTATTTAAAAATGCTCCATAAAAATACATATTATGTTTGCTTATAGCTCATAAGTTGTTTTATAAAATAAAATTTCAAATTAAAATATGTTTTTAAAAGGACTACAACTTCACAATGATAATTTATTTCTAACCTCAAATAGTTGGCGGAGATTTGTTCAAAATTGGAACTTCTGTCTAAGTATGGTGCCTTTAAAGTAATTTTTATGAGGAAACGGTAGTTAAAATTTTGTTTGTAATTTTAAGCAGTTCCCAGATACATGTAGTTAAAATCATACAAGCAGATTTTAAGAAAATCGATTTAATTTATGTTTTCCCTGAAGTAAACTACTCTTAGTTTTAGGTCTTAATATTGAATTCCAAAAACTCCGTGGAGGAAACTTATGAAAAAACTTTATACCAAGTCCTGATCGGTAAAATGATTTGGGCTCCATGCAACTTTACAGACAAACAAATATACATAATGCAAACCACTTTTACGGTATCACTAGGTTTTGAAATTTCGATATCCAACAAAATATCGAATTTGATTTATCTGACGATCACAATACTTTCTCCACCTGAGGGGTTGTAAGAAAGTAATTTATTAGGGGTGTCACATATTAGCCTATTTTTGAACTGAGATGCACTCATAATGCCAAATAAAAACTTATGTGGTGTCTCGTTTATCTAAAGGCATTTGCGTTAGAGGAAATTGTAAATCACGTCGAGTACCACCAGACATTCATACAATATTACCAGATGAATGATTAAATTACAGCTATGGTATTTTCTTTACGTATTCTCCAATAACTAAATGATTATTTTAGGCAAGCATTTTTTTGGAAGAGTTAAAAAAATAGAAGCTGTAAGCATTAATATTTCAGTGATTTACTACCCTTATTTCTAGACTACGTATTTATATACACTAATGGGATAGTGTTGAGGAAGGTAAAATATATAGGTAATCTACTCTTTAGCATGAAGGAAGAGAGAGAAACAATTTAGGAAAATCCCACTCAATAGACCCGGCCGAGATTCGAACACAGAATTTCCCGTTACTGACAAACGATCGAGACTGACGTTTTGTTTAGTTAATTATTAAAGCAGTTTGAACAGGAATTATTCTTAAACATAATGTAGGTCTATGTGTTAACTTAAAACATGGCACTGGTTATAATGTTTCCTTAAATCTTAAAAACAATGACATGCTATTAAGTAACCGCTTTATTCTAATATATCTTATAATTTAAAAACAACCTTGGATTTTTTTTTCTGACTCCCTCTTTGTTCTCTTCAATACATTGCTAAATATATACACGTGGTAATAATAAAATCTGAAGCTACAACCTATAATCATGAACGTCATTAGGATGTATCTGGATCTATCTAGGTTTGTTTTTACCACATAGTATGTGACCTTGACCTACGTCACACGTAGGAGCCGTGTCCGCTCGCGCACTTTTGAGAAACATGTTTTTGTCCATCCTAATGCGAGTGCCAGTAATGATGCCAAATTAATAGTTTTCTTTTTGATATTTTAAGTACTTCTTCTCACTTGCATAAGAAATAATTCGTAAAACATGAAGCACACCTGATTGAAGTGTTAAGGCCGGCTCAGACACTAATAACTATCCATCGTTTTGATTGTACAATTATTGTACAATTACATGTTGTAATATAAGACAGAACACAATGGATTCCACATACATTCTGTCTAACATTATAGTTTTATTGGAAGTTATTGGTGACCTGGTGGTCTAGGGGTAAGGTGACGGACTTCTGTGCTGGGGTCCGGAGTTCAATCCTAGGTCCCGGCACAGATTTATCTGATTACCAAACCCTTCCTTCACCTCTGACGTGTATTAATCACAACTTGTGAATGTGGGGAATACCAGGCCTACATCGTGGTTCGGATTCTACATTTCATCTCGCAATCACTCTACCATTACACATTAGCGTAAATGCGTATAACCCGAACGGGTAGTAAGACGTGGTTCTTGATTATAATAATATAATAATATTATAATGGAAGATTTGAAAAATAGACATTCCTGATCTACAGAAATTATCTGTAGCTGCAGCAGAGTTTTGAATGTAAAAAAAAAATAGAAAAGATAGTCAAAATAATGATTATTGAAGAGGGCAAAGTTTAGTTACATTAATTTGCTAACGAATTCAAACTAGAACATGAATATTGGTTTAATTATTTACTATGATTATAGAATTCAATATGAAATATTAATTGCGATAAAGATATTGAGGAAAAAATGTTGAGAAATTTTTAGTGAGATATAAACACTTTAACTAATCTACACAGATATATTTGAATAAAAGTGTGCAACCCCCCCCCCCTTAATATCTATAAGGCGAGAGAGGCAGTAAATTAGGTAAAGAGTTACCTGAATGAACATAACAATTTTATTTAGTAAAAAAAACAATAACAAGCTGAGCAAACAATCAACACCGCGTGAAGCGCGCTTTTCCGTCCAACGTGGAAATCAATTACATCAAAGGTAAACATAAACGTTACCTCCTCAAAACAAATCACGTTACATTAAACCCATCAAAGGTAACAGTCCGGGATCTCAGTGACATGGTCTTTGGTTACTTCGCTAAATTGATTAGTCCCTAAACTGGTTACTCTAGCGTTTAAGTTATCCACCCTAGTATAAATATATATCTTTCTTACAGGCGCCCGTAGCAAACGTGACGTCATAGCAATTAAACAAGGCCACAAGGTAATAATAACCCAACAACCCTAGGCGTTAAACTTGAAGAACAAAGTTGAGTCCAGAAACAGCTATACTTGAAAATAACATAAGCCGGGTTTCGAACCCAGGACCAGACAATCTCTGGTTAAAAGCTAATATTGGCAAACGTATGAAATACAAATAAATAGGGCTCAGACCCTGAATATAAGTGGTGGCGAAAGCGACGGTCTAACTCCCAGCCGCGATAAGCGCGTAGCATAGTCAAAATTCAAATAAACATAAGTTAATAACAAAGTCCAAATAGTAATTTAGAAAGAGTTCCCCCCATGACGCCGAAATAGTATTTTTGGTAGGATGGTAATATTCCCCGAAACCCAGTCGCTGCCCTCACCTCTTATCCTCGAGCCGGTGGGGTAGTAAGTGACCTGAGATCCCGGTACCGCTAGTATTTATACGAAATATAATTCTCAGAAAAGGGGGGGCGGATCGAAGGAAGGGAAGGTTGGAGAACATTACAAACAAGGGGGGAGGAGAAGTTCGAGGCTCATATCGAAACACGTAGCACCTTCGCGAAGCTCGGCGAAGGCGGAAACGGAACTCTTCTATCCATTTTCTCTGCTGGCCGAACACGTGGTCGAGCCTCATTGCCGGCTGGCGCAGACACGCCTTCAGTCAGTCTGTTGTATTTGGCGAGAGCGGAGGTCGCTGGTCAAGCTAGTGAGTGAGTTGGTTGGTGAGTGTTGTTACAATGTAAGTTGTTACAAGTGGATCATTATTGATTTTACATATATGATTGGATATAAAATATAATTAAAACAACACATTAAAAATGTGAGTCAGGTCACTCGACATTCACAAGAAAAATATAACACAATAAAATTAATTTAACATAACTAAACCATATAGACAGTGTATCAATGACTAGGAGAACAATAATTGGTTGTCATATAATTAAAGGGTTAATTAGAAAAATAATTGAACTGTAAAGTTAATAAAATGTTGAATAAATGAGTTATTGAATTCTAATCCTTATCTGAATTCCCATGCTCCTTTATCAGGCATCGTAGAAACTGCCTTATTTTGAATTTTTACATGTTTCGGCACTCTACCCGCCATCATCAGGACTAAATCAAAGAAAAAAAAGCAATAGGTTATGGTCCAAGTAACTGGGCGTTGGACAACAAGAAAAAACAAGGTGGAAAAAAGATGGGAATTAACTATGAAAATTATCCAATGTAAAGAATGAAATATTATATTTACCATTATATACTGCCTGAGTGAGTTGCTCTAGTTGATACCAGAATCAAACTGATTAAAAACATTAACGGTTGTGTGATTGAAAACTAAGGTGTATAGTTTAGAAACGTATTGAAAGTCATAGATAATGAAACAAGATTAAAGGAGGTGAGAGATGACTTGATGTAAGTGTATATATAAATTGTTAATAGATAGATGAAATAAATAAATAGGTGTGGAAACAAAATTGAAAATGAGAATGAGGAAAAACGGAAGGTCCAAATCTTCACGACACTGGCCCGAACAGGTCATTAACTACTGGATGGAAGGGTAGGAACATAGGTTATTTTAATCTGCTATGTTGGGGAAGTTTTCTTAAAGTGTTGATTAGGGTTTGATTTTCAAATTGTGTTTGTTCGTTAAGGACGTTTTTGTTGTTGAGTATTGCGGTTTGGATGAAAATGTTTTCTGCATTGTTCATAGCTGTACCTTTGGAAGAGCTGTAGAGTATTTTCATACAATTTTCCATGGGGGTGGGTTGATGACCAGAAATTTTGAGATTTTCCGAGAATTTGGATTTGTTTCTGTCGTATTTGAAATCACTTATGTGTTCAGAAAACCTGGTTGAAATTCGGCGCTCACTTTGGCCTATGTATACACTATTGCATTGACAGGTGAGTTGGTAGGTGCCACTTTTTTGATATTGGCTTGTCTTATTTAGATTGGAATTGTTAATAATTTTTCTTATATTGTTGTCGGTACTATAAGCTATGTTAAGTTTGTGTTTTGGAAGATATTGGAGATGTTGTGAATTTCTTTCTTTAGTATAGTTGAATTTAATCTATTTACTTTTACTATTAGGCGTGGCATTGGAGGGAATAAGAGTAGTTGTGCGCTTTTTGTTTCGGAGGATTCGGTACACTAAAAAATGAGAATATCCATTAGTAATGGCAAGCTGTTTGATATTAAGTTCAAGTTTGTAATTCTTTTTATTTAAAGGTATATGAAGTAGTCTGTATATGGGGCTGTTAAAGGCAGCTCTTTTATGAGTGGAGGGGTGGTTAAAATAATTGAGAATAATTGTATCATTGTGTGTGGGTTAATTATTTACGCTTGGACGAAGAAACCTACACTGAATTGTTTAAAATGGCGATTCCACAAATTAAAAGAATATACACTGGATTGAGAAAAGCAGTAACATCTTATGAACGCTTTGGTGCCACGGTTCATCTCCCTCGTGGGGTGTTTGGTTGTCATGTTTTTAGACCTAAAGGGTTATGTTCGGCGTGGGGTCTTACTCACCTGGCACAAGCTGTGGTCCATCAGGGACGGTGTGTCGCCATGGCCCTCTTTTATACGAAAGTCTAGAAAAGAGAAGGCCCATAGTTCATTGACCCACGGTTTTTTACTAAGAGGGGATCCACCTCCAGTGTGTGAGTTTTGCGATACTCCCCTTAGTGTGTACCACATTTTGGTGGAGTGTCGCAAGTATGACCTTATATGCCTGGCTCTTGATTTTAAATGTGACTTTAGTATTTTATTACATGAGTCAGTTGCTTACTCCGTTTTATAAGCCAGGCAAACCTTTTAAACTCCATTTGTGTCGCTTTTATAAACCAATGGTGCAATCGTAAATATAGCAGTGCCGTATTGCAAGGCCTTAGCCTACACTGATTCTAGAGATAAATTTTATTTAGCACTGCGTCTTACTACCCGTTCGGGTTGTACGCTTTAAGTACTAATTACGCTAATGGATTAGGAATTGGGAAGGTTGAATTAGAGGAAGTGAACCCGCATTTGCGTGGAGGGAGAGTGGAAAACCATTTAGGAAAAACCACCCCCAGTTCACTCGACCGAGATTCGAACCTCGATCTCCCCGTCCTCGGTGGTCGAGCTCAACATGACTCTAGCGCGTTAGCCAACTACGCCACCGAGGCGGGTTATAGAGATAAAGGTTCCGAAAGTGTTTTTAGATAGCATGCAATAATTTTCCTAAAACAATCAAAATCGTTATTTTCTGGTTGAGTTTGATTCAGTGTTTCAGAAATTGATTTTAATTCTTTTAAGGCCTTGTATGTACCTGCTGGTCCAGTTTTTTCTGTCATTGTACTTGGAATATTTGTTAAATTCTCAAAGGTGACAAAATTTCCTCATTGACTAAATATTTTCATTAATAGAAATTGTGTTTCAGAATCTTCTCTTCTCGGAAATAAAATATAATTGGTTTTTCGGGTTCTCAACATACAATAACGTAAAAATATTATACAAGACTTGTTTACGAGTTTTCCACATTGCGGTGGGGCGCTGGATGAGAAGCATATTGTATTAAAGGGACCTTTCCACTTGGGATAGGACTTTTATAATTGAAGACAGTGTGTTATGTTACAAAATTAAAGTTCTGAGTAAATCCAGGTCAAATTGTGTGTCTATACAAATAATTTTGTGTATAAGTGATTATTAAGGTCAGACAATTTTACTAACAGAATTTTAATTTATAAAAAAACTTGTTTTTTGTCTTTTATTAAAAAAAAAGTGTGTGTATAACACCTTTATCCTCTAGTGGAGATTACTTAATTTAAATAATCTCCACTAGTGGAGATTACTTAATTTAAATAATTAGTGCGTAAGTAAATGGTATTTTTGTTTGACAAACATAAGCTGCTCGAAATATATTTTATCTTTTTATCAGAGATACTTCTCACAGAATCTCTAAATTTTAATGTATCTGGGTGCTTCCATAATCTCCTTGTTTTAAAGTATGTTAACCTTCTCTAACGGCATTGTTTCGTCCTTTGACTCTTTGTAGAGATAGGATCAATAAATACTCTTCCACTCTAATCCATTTCTATTTAATTCCATCCGATGCCGGATCGTCGACTTTTCTGAAATGTTGAGCCACATCACTCGCATGTATTTATTTTTTTCCTGCTCTCCATATGTTCGGTCGGAATATAGGTAGGTATGGCCAACCCCAGGAAGTGTATGGTCAATACGATGCAAGTAGCCTTTTCAGACAAGGTATTTGTACAGGCAGATAATATTAAAATGTTTGTTTTGGCTGGCACAAGAGTTAGACCAGTTGATTAAGTGGTATTTTTATATGATGATTTCGTCAACTTCAATATATTGTAATAGGGAGCTGCGTGTCTCCGAACTTCCCCTAATAGGCACATATTCCTTCCGCGCACAAAATCATGCTTTTTCTATGTTTTGGTGAATGTGTACCCTGAAACTCTAAAACCACATTTGCCTAAGGTAGAATGCTTTTGATGTGGTTAGCTTTGTAAGTGGCATTGTCTGCTGAGGTCCCATTTAGACTATGTGGTCTGATAGCTCTGCTTTATTTGTATCAGCTTTTAACACTTCAATTGCTTAGTGATAACTTGGTTTATCTTCATCGGTTGATTCACAAACATCACATTTGCTACATTTGTCACTTTTTGGATTCCCAAATGACAAATTGAACTGTCACAAAAAGTTTTTGAGTACAAACTCTTCTTTGTTTGAACGTTTTCTAAAGTTTTCTGTTGATCACATTCCTCAAGATATAACTGATACATTTCACTTAAGTTCAGTAGAGACGATTCCTGTTCCTAGACTAGTGTGACTCCTTCATTTACAGGAATTTGTTTAAACGGTCCATGATAAGTTGCTTTTCTTCTTGGTCCATATTATGTGGTCTATTAATGTGCTTCCCTTACAATCATGGGGAGAGGCTTACACACCACTCTGTATTAAGACATTTTACTATATCAATTTTTATTCCCCGGCTAATTTGATACAAAGCTCCTTCCACACTGGTTTCGTGCCACCATTTTGTGTTACGCTGTTTGTATATGAAGTACTTTTATATTTTGTCAGACCTTTTCGCTCTCTTGCCACGGATTTTTTAACTATGCATTTGAATAGTGAATCATTCAAGTTTGTAAACATCCTTGATAAATGCCTTTCTGTCTTCTTTCCCAAAGTGAGAGTTACACTGAAACCTGCATTTTTCTCGACAGAAAACACCTTTAGGTTTCTTTTTTGAAACATGTGTATTATTGTAAGATAAATAGGCCTCACTCACATCTCTATCTAGCTAGAGCTTCAGAACGTTTTTTCCACGTATTCGTGTCACTTTTTTTTAATAATCTTCTCAACGGGAAAATTAATTAACCTTTTTTCTTTTTTTATTATTAAATAATCAATATGTTGTGAAAATATATATATTTTTAATGGCATGGAATTAATATGATTCCAAACGGCCCCTTTAATTCTGTCTTTGATTGGTCTAGGAGGGTTTTGGTGTTTCCCCCTCTTATCTGAAAGCTCTTTACCATTTTTAATCTTCTCCTGTAGGATTTGTATTCTTTGCAAGAAAAAATAATATATATAAAGTATCAAGAACACTATTTTTACACACTTTGTACTCCTTATTTTAAGCAGACAAAAAAACAACTTAAATGTTCATTGTCGCAATGAGATACATTCTGGAACATTTCTTCTATTGAAGCTTTCACTTGCAATGCATTGTTAATTTAATAACTTCTACTGTTCATAAATGGCAACTTGTAAAATTATTGGAATAACTTTAGTCTTGTTTCTTTTGGAACATTATTGCAGTCATACATGCATGCACTTGTAGAATCGAACCAACACAGTTGATTTTTTTCAATATTTTATAGAGTTAGAAACAATACATGTAAATTACAACAACTTAAAGAGTCCCTCACTTCCACTAATCCAAAACTGATATTGTTTTTATTTTCCAAAAATAATAATAATCATTAATAACTTCACATCTGTTACGAAAGAGGTCCTCTATTTTACCACAAAATAAAAACATAACTTGATGTTTTGCTAGAACAGCTCCGCATCAAGTAGTCATGAATTATATTGATAAATTAGTATTAGTAAAAAGATAAAACCTGTATTATATCTAATAATAATAATAATTAAGTAAACTATTGAATATATTGATGAGTATAGTAATTTAAAATATAAAACTTCTCGTAAACTATGTAACTATGTGGTTGATATTTGATTTAAGTTAAAAAGTTTATAATAATTTAAAATAGTAAATGTAATGTTTGGAATTCAATGAACAAGCTTAAGTACACAATTGTGTGATTACACTTTGAAATTGAAAGGTTTAATAAGACTCGATTGCTGTGATTGCTGTAATTATAGAGGGGTTTCTTGTAAAGGTTGAACTAATAAAGGATATATGTATTATACAAAAGTTATAAGTATGATGATCAGGTTATAATTTGTTTTTCATAGGAAAAAATTGTAACTAAATTATGAATGCAAAGTTTTCCCTTCTTAGCTGTGGTTTATGTTGATCCCATCCCCTTATAGATTGTGGATGACTATTTTATCAAACGTTTTGCAACCTGTTTCGCAGTGTTACTCTCTTCAGGTCTGAGAAAAACCAATGTGAAAAATTATTGAAATTTGACAAGACTAAAATAAGGTTAATTAGATCTACGTTAAAAAAGGAATGCTATAAGAAAATAGATTATTAATGGAACTAAACTTTTAAACAAGCTCACCTTGAAATTTGTAGTCGATGTTAATACAAATAAATACATATGGCAAGAGAAGTTTGTGAGTTAAAATTTGAGGTTTTATAAATTTATTGTGAAATAATCTAGAAAATAGATATGACCAACTTTACGAATGAATTATTTTATATTCTCGATAAAAGTGTGGTGTTGCTAGTGTGTTGGAGTGTATAATTTAAAAGGACCGTTTATAACAGATAGATAAATTAATGATACAGAGAGATCATAATTTTTGGTATAAATGTGTGGGATGAGAAAGACAGTGAGGACAACAGAAAATTGGTTTTAGGTTTCTAATCTTCTCGACTCTGGCCTGAACAGGTCTTAACTACGATGGAAGGACTGCAGGAGGGAGGATTACTTATTTATGAGTTTGACATGTTGAGGTATTCTAATTGTGTTAATGGGGAGATTGATTTTCAAAATGGGTTTTCTCATTTAAAATGTTGTTGAGGATGATATTTTGGATGTTGAGGTTTCCAGCTTTGTTCATTTTGTGACCTTTAGAAAAGGAATGTACAGGTTTCATACATTTGTTAATTGGTGTTGGTTGATGACCTAAGAGTTAAAAATGTCCGGAGAATTTGCATTAAGCTATATTCTATTTAAAATCGTTAATATGCTCAGCATACCGTTTATTATCTCAGATCTTGGTGATGTAGGTAAGAAGTAAAACAAAAAAATATGTTTACAAATGGTATAAACATATTAAATTAAATAATATCCATGAGATCAGACTGAGTATTTTGCTGGAATCGTCAAAATGACGCCCGTCTTCAGTGAGTTGAACATTTGGTGTCCTTTGAACATAACCGGTTTTAGGGGTTCCACTGCCATGCTCTCGTATACGTTGGCCCTGATGTGTAAATATGTCGAGGCTTCCATTTCCATCTCAGTCTCGCTCGGATGGTTACTATGACGCATCGGGGGGAGGAGTGGGGTGCGCTTAATCTGCATTACCATTTTCATCTGTTGGGTTTGCCGAGTCTCTCTTTGTATCCGGTTCTTCTAGGGGATGTTGCTGGGTCATCCTCATCGAGGATGATTTCTAGTTTGTTGACAAAGTTTGATTTGTTTTTAATATATACTATCAATCCCACACGGCGTTGCCCGTGACCCAATGGGGTATAGGAATTATATAAGCTCCTCCTCCTCCCCCAATGGTGTCCGTATCTCTTAAACTTAATTCTAAGCCAGATAAAACACATTTTCTTAAAAAATTGTTAAAAATAGCCTAATTAAAAATGTAAAAATCCTGCTTCGAGGTGCATTCGGACCACCTTCCGTCCACCCATTTAAAAAATGGCAGATCTCTGTGTGCCGTAGATTTGGCTGGGCATCGCACACAAACAAACAAATGCAGACAAACACTTCATTTTCTTATTATAGAAGTTTATAATTACCTACTTACATGCCAAATTTGAAGTCTCTAATAATTATAGTTACGGAAATAAGGCAACTTTAAAGAGAAAATATAAATCCTCTTTTTAGTCCCCATCCCGTGAGAATTTCAAAAAATCCTGTCTTATTCCTTGTCTACATCACAAAGGGAACCTTTGTCCAAACTTAAGCTTTCTAGGTTCAAGGGTTTGGGCTGGGCGTTGATGAGTCAGTCAGTGAGTCAGGACTATTATATATATATATATATACATATATACACACACACACACACTCAAATGCTCGTGATATCTAACAGAAAGTGGTACCCCGTTTACCTACATATATGGATTTAGATTCACAAGTTATTGATAGATTCCACTTTTGTAACGATTGATATTGTTTGAATTGGAGTTACTAAGGTGTTTTTTGATATTGTCTTTAGTACAGGAAGTTACATTTATGTTAGTTTTTTGTAATCTTGTACGAATCCGTGATTTTCCATTTCGAATCAAATATCTTTTTCAAATTGTTTTCCTAGTCAGATTTTTATTTTCAAACATTTCAAATCCAAATCAATTATATTTTAGAAGTCTATGAAAATTATTTTAAATTTAATGTTAGATATTTTTTTATGTGGGTAGTCATTTTATGGAAATTAGACGCTAGAACTAAGAATTTAGACGCTCTATGAGTATCTTTAAAAGACATAAAATGTACAGATTGCTTGGTGTGTGAATATCCAAAAGTAAAAAAAAAAAGAGCCAAGGATTCCAAGTAAATAAACGGTGGCCAACTATTTGTGAAAGAGGTTAGATTGGTGAGACCATGGTGGACACCCAAAATGTGGTACGAACTTCACAATCAGTTACGGTACGATTCTAAATTTAAATGTGCCACAATTATTATTGAAACGTTCAACACAAGTGTTAATAACTACTTAACCTAAGTTGGTAGGTATGAAGAAAGTCATTAGGAGAAACTGTACCAGAGAGAGGTTGGAAAACCACACAATAGACATCTATCTAACTTGGTAGGATTACGACCTTGTTCAGATTATAATGTTATCAATTAAATTGTATTGGTTTCTAGCATTAGATATTTAGGCCTC
Organism: Timema cristinae; assembly: GCA_039000515.1. Lineage (NCBI taxonomy): Eukaryota > Metazoa > Arthropoda > Insecta > Phasmatodea > Timematidae > Timema > Timema cristinae. The sequence goes on from JBCFYV010002268.1 coordinate 17,848, forward strand.
TTAGAATTTCTCAAACATATATCGTTCAATGAAATAAGTACAGTATACGTTCCATTTCAACAATTACTTTATCCCTGAGCGTCAAGAAACCCACACAACTACTTGGAACATAATCGCCGTTCCTATAGCATCATGTATTTATACAGATTCTGTCTGCACGAGATTAAGAAGGTCGAATTTAATGGAAATGCACCCCCCATTAGCGTGTATATAGAGAAACTATAAACCATTTTTCTTAACAAGGATCAAATCTGACAGCTAGAAAAGTTACTGGATCACTTCCAAGTATTCATACGTCAGGTCATGTCTTCATTTTTCACTTTTGACAGACATATCAATAAATACAAAATAACGCCAATAAAAATATAAAACGTTAATCAATATTGACCGAAGAAAAAATGCTTGCATTTTTTTAAATACAGTCAATTTTTTATAGAAAGGGTATTTAAGAAAAAACACCTAATTACCCTGAATTCGAACCCTAGTCTTCTCATCGTTGTCATACCAGATAAGACGAACTTTACGCCTTAGGCTGCGTGACCACGGGATCTGTTAATGCAGTTTCAATTAATAATATTCACTGTTCCAATAGTTTGTTTGATTTGTTAACTCAATTTTTATGTTTACAAGACAATCCCTCACTCATATATTTGTAAAACCTTACATATTTCCCCTGAAATGAGTAAGAAAAGTGACAAAAAAAGAGTTTGTGTTTGTATCACGAACCTTGGTAAAAAACGTGCGTTAAATATATATATGTGTGTGTGTATTAAGTGACTGTTCTTCGTGTAAATAAAGCGTGTAGGGTGTCAGCCGAGTGGCTAAGAGCTGTTTAATTGCTTCACCATCATCCCTTCAACAACTCACGAGATAGTGTCGTTTGCACAGTGAACGCGTTATTACAATAAATTACTTATCCAGCCCCATTTCCTAAATAATAATAGATCAATGTGGGCAATAAGTAAATTAAATTGGGTTTCATACTTTATTAGTACATTTGATAAAATAGTTTAATTTTCAACCTTATATTTTATTGATATTTTTTTACTTGCTAAGAAATGTAGAATAACATTTACGTGGTAATTTTGTTTCTAAAAACATTACAGACTTTGTACAAGGCTAGCAATATAATGTGACGGTTTCCATAGCGTTATTGTGAAGAACTCGGGTTAAATAAAAAATAGTCTTCAACGAAAAATAACATAATATGAGAGAATATATTTTTAATGTGTCTCCAATACAATAGATAGGTTCATATTCGTCTTTCCAGTATAGGAAACTGTTCGTTAACATTCACTAGAAGAAGAAAACGTGCCTCGCCTGATATCGGCAATTAGTTCAGAACATCATGTTTTCTACTCAAAATGTCAATAAACATCCCAAAAAATTTCAACCGATAAACTTAATCAGCACTGCAACAGCAATCAGAAACAGCAAGAGTTACTTTATCTGACAAATTCCGTCTTATTTCTATTGCAATAATTGAAGTAAATAACCCCGCAAACATCATAAAGGTTATCAATAAATAAGTTCCAGCAATTATTGACGCAGATTAACTGTGATGGGCTAACATGGATTAACTAAATAGCCAAGCTATTGCATTTGTTAGTTACAGTTATAATAGCCGCCTCTAAATATCATATTATTTAAATTGAAAATGACACCTGGTTACGGGAATCGAACCCAGGACCTTTGGCTTAGCACGCCAATGACACACGCCGGAATAACGAATATTTTATGCTTGCACGTCTCTTGGAAATCGGGAACCCTATCTCAGCAGAGGTGTGTATAAATTATAATTTCCTGGTTTAAATCTTTATTTTTTTCTCCTTTACTTTGTTAGTGTAAATTAATTATCTTAAATTAATTATCTCTCTATATACAGCAACTAGTACCCGCTTCGGTGGCGTAGTTGGCTAACGCGCTTGTCGTGTTGAGCTCGACTGCTGAGGATGGGGAGATTGAGGTTCGAATCTTGGTCGGGTGAACGGGGGGGGGGGGGGGAGTGAGTTCGTAAATGGTTTTTCCACTCACCCTCCACGCAAATGCGAGTTAATTACTCTAATTCAACCTTCCCAATTCCTAATCCATTAGCGTAATTAGTACTTAAAGCGTATAAACCCGAACTGATAGTAAGACGCGGTGCTAAATATTATTATTATTATTATTATTATTATTATTATTATTATAGCAACTAGTGTATGGTTTCGGAGAGAGCAAGCTATATTACATGCCTTGATTTACAATAAATATCGTTTTAAAGTGATTTCCCTGGTAGGGTGTCCCGACAAAAGTACCACCGAACAAAACATACCACTCACCACTCAAGAGGATGGCAGGGTCTTCTAATAACTCTTGAAATATTTACCATGCGAAAAAACTTACCAATTGAACAACAACGCGTCCCTCGGTGCCCGCCGCCCCCCGCCTCCCAGTTAGGTTTTTGCCCCATTCACTCACCACTCAGGAGGATGGCAGGGTCTTTTAATAACTCTTGAACAACAACACGTCCCCCAGTGACTGGCAGGTTTTTACCCCATTAGTCATTACCACCTTGACATTCAGGTGTTCATGTTGTGTGATATTTTAGAAGTGTCCCCCCTCGGGACGGGGTTTAGAACAGTCCCGTAGTAACCCCTGCTTGTCGTAAGAGGCGACTAAAAGGGGAGGCATCTGTGCAGGATGTACCTCGTGCAGGGCCAACCCTATCCTTCATCTTTTCTTTCACATCATTTTCTTCTCCATCACTTTCACCCATTTTTTCATTCTTCCTCCTTCGCTTTATCTCTACTTTTTTCCCTTCTCCCTGCCGTTCATCCTTCACGGAGGCCTTTGGACTTTCCGTTGATGACCTTGGCTACTAACCCGGCTCTTCTCTGTTTATTATTGGATACCACTGCCTTGAGCTCCCGAATGAAAGTGCGCCGGTTTGCAATATCTTGGTAGAAGGGCCTTAGGATGACAACCGGTACCCTACCTTGAGAAAAGACCGGTTGCGTTCATGAGGGTTCCGGACGTAAAATTAGCACTTTCCTGCATACACTTGCTGCGGTGACCTCTCTTTCGGCGATGCTCCATATGAAGGTTGTCATGTCTAGCGTCGTATGGAGCCTCTCGTCGGAAGAGTTAACAGGCCCTATGTGGTAGAACCAACTGGGATCAACCTGGGTCTACGATCCGAGTACTTTAGCAGGTGTCCTCCCACTCATGATTGAGTCTCTTGTCACAGCTGACACCTACTGTCCGCTGGCACGTACTGCCAAGTTCTGCTGGCATCTTACTGCCCGGCCCCTCACAGGGCCGTATTAATGATAAGAGGCGGAAACGGGTAAGGCCGTCCAGCCCTGTTTTGATGAAAAGCCAGGAAGTGGTGAGGCCCCAGCCCCGCTTCCTGGTGATGTCTCGAGTGGATTAAGTGAAGATCTGAAACGGTAAGCCCATTTATCCTCGAAAAGAGTGATAAATGAGCAGCAAAATCTGACATTTTAATAAGAAACTGCGCGATGGCACCATTATGATTCAGACTATGACCGACACACAATCCTCAAATATTATGGCGATCTCCGAAATACCGTTGAGTAATACGGCAAATACAGGTGAAGGTGGAGCCCCACAGTTCCTCAATGTTTGCAAGGGAGTGGTCACTTGTTATGACCTCGACTGCGTAAGCATTGAGGAGATCTGTGAGGAACTTTCCCCCCAGAATGTCACCGAAGTGTACCGTATTGTCACAAAAAAGAATGGACAGAAAAGAAGAAGACGGATACGTATATCCTCACATTTGCGACTCCTACCCTTCCGAAGGGGTCCGACAGGCTTCCACGTGCTCAGAGTCCGGCCGTATGTCCTAACCCTCGGCGCTGTTTTTCAGTGCCAGGAATTTGGGCATACGAAGCTGCGATGCCGTGGTAAGCCAACCTGTGCGGATTGTGGACTGGAGGCTCACAAACACCATGCGATCTCCTAAAGACTGCGTCAACTGCAAGGGTCCGTTTTCCGCCTGGTCTCGGCCTTCAAAATGGAAGGTAGAGAAGAAAGTCCCGGAGATACAATATGAAAAGAAGATCTCATAGCCCAGGCACGCAAGGAATACGTATCAAGTCAAGCTCCGGTATTTCAAACTTCATATAGCCGATTGTCAGTCAAAATAAAACTGCCCCAAATGCCATTGCGCAGTTAATCTTGCTAAGGAGCCAACGCGACCAGTGCCATTGTCACTCTTCTCGAGACATTTATGTTGATTCCGCGCCAACTTTTGTGGCGCTTAAATTTTTTAAAGAATGCCAAACCGCCACAACGGTCGTCTCCCCCACCTATACCACCGAGGAGACCTTCTCGAGGAACTCCCCCGAGCCCACCTCGGGGGAAAACCCCCGAGCCCGCCTCGGGAAACCCCCCCGGGCCCGCTCGGGCATTAAAACAAGGGCGGCCGTTGTTGAGCCTCTCACACACACCTTGGGCTTTCCGGAGGTGGGGACGAGTTGCGGAACAGGTGAGGCCGCTAAGGCGAGTCCCACTGGTGCCTTGAAGAAGGACCAGCGAGAGACCGCTGAAAAATTTTTTATTAAAAAAGCGTCGAAGGCCTTAAAAGCCTTCGAACAAGAATTTTGAATACCCATCTCCCCAAAATAAAACGAAGCCTCCCCTGAAGCGGGAGGGACAGGAGAGACAGGGAAAGGCAAGAGGACTTAAAAGGACCCCAACAAATTTTTATTTTTAAAGGGTAGTGAAATGGATTGCGAGGATAACTAAATTTCATACTAATAATTTTATGTCGCTACTACAATGGAATTGTTGGTGTTTCTATGCTCGTGTAGAGGAAATTAAACCTACTAATTTCTTCCCTGCATCCTCCCATCTTGTGTTTGCAGGAGACCCACTTCCGCCAACTGACAACCCGATGCTTCGTGGGTACGATGTGTATCGTACCGACAAGCCTTTCTTTGATCGGGCTAGTGGAGGTGTGGCTATATTCGCACGAAGCACTATATATCATAAAATATAAAAATTGTTTCTGATCTCCAAGTGATTGCTGTCAGAGCCTCCCTTCCTATGGAGGTGACCGTATGCTGCATTTACCTCCCGCCAAGTGAACGTTTTTCCAAGAGGACCTTGAGGCCCTCTTTATACAACTTCCCGCCCCTATATCATCTTGGGGGACTTAAACTCGCATAACCTGGTGTGGAGTCTAATTTTTACGACACCCGCGGGAGGAAAGGTAGAGGAATATTCTTGTCTCGGGAAACCTGGTGTTTAATGAACACCGGGACCCAGACACACCTCTCCACCTTTAATGGTGTATCCCCCGCCTCGACCTAGCCCTATGTACCTCGGGATTGCTGCTCACTTCCTTTGGGAGGTTCACTCGGACCTATGTGACAGCGATCACTTTTCCATTCGCCCTTTTACAAATTAAAGATCCTCCCATACAGCAAGGTTCCCTCAATGGGTTTCTAAAACGTGGGTAACTGGCATAAATTCCGCGAGCTCGCCGTATTCGACGAACCCCATTCCCCCGCGTTGATGTTTAAGGCTGGGCAATTTACTTCGACGGTCATTTGCGGCGGTCAGGGCATCCATCCCAAATCCTCGCCAAACCCGCGCCACCGTCCTTTTCCCTGGTGGAACGAGAGTGCCAGATGGTATTTCTAACCGTTCGAAGGGGCCCTACGTCTCTATCATCGACGTCCAACTTCGGAGAATCTGGAGTCATTCCGTATTGTACGTGCTAGAGCTCGCCGTATCATTCGAAAAAGCAGAAGAGAGTCTTTGGAGACAGTTTATATTCTACCCTTACTATTCCACTCCCACAACCCAAGGTTTGGGATCACATTCGAAAAATACGTATAACAAAAATACCATTAATAATATACCCGCACTCATGTCTAACGGTTCACTTTTTCCCCCCTATAGAGGTCGCCATGTATTGGGCTCGATTTCGCCGCTATTTCTAGCACTGCGAGCTACTCTAAACGAGTTCGGGGTGCATAAGAGGAGCATCAAGCGCCGTACTATTTGATTTTGGTCCAATCGGGGGAGGATTATAACTCCCCCTTTACGCAAGATGAACTGACCTATGCCCTCCCCCAAGCAGGTAACAAGTGGCAAAGATAAATTAGAGCCAACTAGTTATCGCCCGATAGCTTTAACTAGTTGTGTATGTAAAATACTGTAAAAAATTTATAATAAACGACTCATATGGTATTTAGAATCCCGCAATCTGCATCTAATATTCATGGGGGTTTTCACCGGAACCGATCTACAGTGGATCATCTTGTCCGTCTAGAGACGGCTGTCCTGAAGCTTTCTCCAAAGCAGCCCTTCTGGCTGTTTCTTCGATCTGGAGAAAGCGTACGATACCACCTGGCGGTACGGCATTTTGAAAAAAACTTTTTTAATTGGGGGTTTCGAGGAAACCTTCCTTCTCTTATATCTAATTTTATATCGGTATAGACACTTCGGTGTAAGGTTAAATAACACCTTATCCGAGGATTTTATTCAAGAAAAGGGGGGTGCCTCAGGGTAGTATTCTAGCTGTACTTTTGTTCCTATCGCGATAAATAGTATGTGGACAACGTGCGCTCACCTGTTCGTTCATTGCCTCTTTGTGGATGACTACGCAATTTATTGCAGTTCGTCAAATCTCCACAGGGCTGAACGACAGATACAACTAGTGTTAACAATCTTTGGTCGTGGGCATCGCGTAATGGCTTTCGCTTCTCTGCAGCCAAAACGACGGTCGTCCACTTCCATAGATTACGCGGAATACAGCCAGCCTCCAATATTTTAATGAACCACGCTGTTCTTCGAGTCTCAGAAACCGTAAAGTTTCTGGGACTTTTATTTGATTTTAAATTAACTTGGATCCCCCACATCAAAGACTTGAAAGCGAGGTCTAAAAAAAGCACTAAACCTGCTCAAAGTGGTTAGCGGTCGGTCTGGGGTGCGGATAGGGAAACCTTGATGCGCCTCAATAGCCTTGGGGAGATCAAAACTTGATTACAGCAGTTTTGTTTATGGTTCCGCTAGACCCTCGGCGTTAAAGATGCTCGATAGCGTCCACAATGCTGGCATTCGACTGGCTACTGGTGCTTTTCGTACCAGTCCAGTCGTCAGCATCTGTGCCGACGCCGGTGAGCCCCTCTTTCTTACCGGCGGTCCCTTTCCTCCTGGCATCTTACGTGTCAAACTGCACTGCATGCCAGAGCATGTTGCCTACCGCCCTGTTTTTCATCCTCCTAACCGTGTCTTGTATTAAACCAAAATGGCGTAGTACAAGGCCGGTTGGGATCCGGATGCTATCGGTTTTCGACACGTGTGGGATAGTGCTGCCAAAGGCTATCCCATAAACACCAGGTCGAGTTTCTCCCTGGAAAATGCGCCCTCCGAAATGCCTTTTGATCTTGCCAAGTTCCCTAAAGCGACCACCCCAAACTTTGTATATGAGAGGACCTTTAATGAGCTCCTCTCCACTCGCTTTCGCGGATTTGACGAATCTACACTGATGCTCTAAATCTGGAGCCTCCTGGGATTGCTTTTGTTGTGGAAGGATCCAATTTAAATTTGGTTTAAACTAAAGAAACCAGTGTTTTTACGGCTGAATTGTATGCCATTTTTAAATCTTTGTGTTTTAATATCGAAATAGTCACCGTTCTGTTCTCATCTGCACGGATTCCATGAGTGCACTGTTGGCATTGATCACCACTTTATTCCTGGAATCCCCTCGTGCAGATGATACATGAACAAATTTTAAAAATTGATTCATTAAGCACCCGGATCGCCTTTTGCTGTATTCCTGGTCACGCTGGTCTTCCAGGGTATGAACTGGCGGACCAGGCAGCCAAGGAGGCAGCGAGCTTGCCTCCGGAGGCAGTCTGGGTGTCATTTTTTTGATCTTAAGGTTATGTTCGGCGTGGAGTGTTACGCACCTGCCCCCCTGCGGGACGGGGTTTAGAATAGTCCCGCAGTAACCCCTGCTTGTCGTAAAAAGCGACTAAAAGGGGAGGTTTCTGTGCAGGACGTACTTCGTGTGGGACAAACCTATCCTATATCTTTCCTTTCACATCATTTTCTTCTTCCTTCACTTTCCCCTTTTTTTCACTCTTCCCCCTTCGCTTTATCTACCCTTACCTTTTTCTTCCTTTCCCCCCACCGTTCATCCTGCACAGAGGCCTTTGGCCTTTCCTTGACGACCTTGGCAACTAACCCGGCTCTCCTCTGTTTATTATTGGATACCACTCCTTGAGCTCCCGAATGAAAGTGCGCTGGTTGTAATAATTTGGTAGAAAGGGCCTTAGGGATGACAACCGGGGTACCCTACCTTGAGAAAAGACCGGTTGCGTTCATGAGGGTCCCGACGTAAAATTAGCACTTTCCTGCATACACTTGCTGCGGGTGACCTCTCCCCCCCGACGATGCTCCATATGAAGGTTGTCCTGTCTAGCGTCGTAGGGACCCTCTCGTCGGAAAAGTTAACAGGGCCCTATGTGGTAGAACCAACGGGGAAATCACCTGGTCACGATCCGAGTACTTTTGCAGTTGTCCTCCCACTCATGAATGAGTTAATTGTCACAGCTGACACCTTACTGTCCGCTGGCACCGTACTGCCAAGTTCCGCTGGCATCTCACTGCCCGGCCCCTCACAGGGCCGTATTAATGATAAGAGGGGGAAAGGGGTAAGGCCGTCCAGCCCTGTTGTGATGAAAAGCCAGAAGTGGTGGAGGCCCAGCCCCGCTTCCTGGTTGATGTCTCGAGTGGATGAATGAAGATCTGAAACGTGTCAGCCAATTTATCCTCGAAAGAGTGATAAATGGAGCAGCGAAATCGGAAGTCTCAATAAGGAAACTGCGTGATGGCACCATTAGATTCAGACCACGACTGACACACAGTCTTCAAATATAATGCCATCTCCGAAATACCGTTGAGCAATACGACTCATATATCGGTGAAGGTGGAACCTCACAGTTCCTCAATTTTTGCAAGGGAGTGGTCACTTGTTATGACCTCGACTGCGTAGCATTGAGGATATCTGTGAGGCTTTCCCCTCAGCATGTCACCGAGGTCTACCGTATTATTACCAAAAAGAACGGACAAGAAAAGAAGACGGATACGTATATCCTCACATTTGCGACCCTACCCTTCCGAAGGAGCCGAGCAGGCTTCCACGTGCTCAGGGTCCGGCCGTATGTCCCTAACCCTCGGCGCTGTTTTCAGTGCCAGGAATTTGGGCATACGAAGCTGCGATGCCGTGGTAAGCCAACCTGTGCGGATTGTGGACAGAGGCTCACGAAACACCATGCGAGTCTCCTAAATATTGCGTCAACGCAAGGGTCCGCATTCCGCCTGGTCTCGGGCCTGTCCAAAATGGAAGGTAGAGAAGAAAGTCCTGGAGATACAATCTGAAAAGAAGATCTCATATGCCCAGGCACGCAAGGAATACTTTATAAATGTCAAGCTCCGGTATTTCAAACTTCATATAGCCGGATTGTCATCAAAAATAAACGTCCCAACTGCCATTGCGCAGTTAAATATGCTAAGGAGCCAACGCGACCATGCCATTGGTCTCTTCTCGAGACATTTATTTGACTCCGCGCCCACTTCTTGGCGCCTAAAATTTTTAAAGGAGGCCAAACCGCCACAACGATCGTCTCCCCCACCTATACCCCCGAGGAAACCTCCTCGAGGGAAATCCCCGAGCCCACCTCGGGAACACCCCCGAGCCCCCCCCTCGGGGAACAACCCCCGGCCCGCCTCGGGGAACACCCCCGAGCCCGCTCGGGGAACACCCCCGAGCTCGCCTCGGGGCATTAAAACAAGGGCGGCCGTTGTTGAGCCCCCTCACACCCACCTCTGGGCTTCCGGAGGTGGGACGAGTTGCGGAACAGTTGAGCCGCTAAGTCGAAGTCCCACTGGTGCCTTGAAGAAGGACCACGAGAGACCGCCGAAAATTTTTTTATTAAAAAAGCGTCGAAGGCCTTAAAGCCTTCGAACAAGGATCAGACTACCCAGTCTCTCCAAAATAAGCCGAAGCCTCTCCTGAAGCGAGAGGTACAGGAGAGACTGGGAAAGGCAAGAGGGCCTAAAAAGGGCCTCAACAAATTTTTATTCTTAAAGGATAGTGAAATGGATTGCGAGGATAATTAAATTTCATACTAATAACTTATGTCGCTACTTACAATGGAATGTAGGGGTTTTTATGCTCGTGTAGAGGAAATTAAACTAATAATTTCTTTCCTGCATCCTTCCATATTGTGTTTGCAGGAGACCCACTTCCGCCCAACTGCAGCCCGATGCTTCCGGGTACGTTGTATATCGTACCGACAAGCCATTCTTCGATCGGGCTAGCGGAGGTGTGGCTATACTTGCACGTAGCATATATATAATAAGTCTTAAAATATTGTATCTGATCTCCAAGTGATCGCTGTCAGAGTCTCCCCTTCCTATAGAAGTAAAATGTATGCTGCATCTACCTCCCACCAGGTGAACGTGTTTCAAAGAGGACCTAGAGGCCCTCTTTAAACAACTCCCGCCCCCTATATTATCTTGGGGGACTTTAAACGCACACAACCTGGTGTGGGGGTCTAATTATACAGACGCCCGCGGGAGGATGGTAGAGGATATTCTTGTCTCGGGAAACCTGGTGTTAATGAACACCGGGACCCAGACAACACTTTTCCCCCTTTTAATGGGGGTATCCTCTGCCATCGACCTAACTCTAGTAGCCCCGGGATCCCCTGCCCACTTCCTTTGGGAGGTCCACTCGATCTATGTGGGAGCGATCACTTTCCATTTTGCTTTCGCTAATTGAAGACCCTCCCGGTATAGCACGTGCACCACAATGGTGCTTTAAACGTGCTGACTGGGATAAATTTCGCGAGCTCGCCGTATTTGTACAACCCCTTTCTCCGGACGTCGATGTTTAAAATTGCCCAATTTTACTTCACGGTCATCATGGCGGCGAGGGAATCTATCCTAAATCCTCGCCAAACCCGCGCCACCATCCTGTTCCCTGGTGGAACGAGGAGTGTAGATTGGCCATTTCTGACCGTTCGAAGAGCATTACGTCCTCTTCCATCGGCGTCCTACCTTGGATAATCTAAATCATTCCGGATATGCGTGCTCGAGCTCGCCGTATCATTCGTGAAAGCAAAGAGAGTCTTGGGACAGTTTATAACTACCCTTACAATTTCCACTCCCACAACTAAGGTTTGGGACAATATTCGTAAATTACGTAGTAGCAAAAATACCATCAATAACATACCTGCCCTCATGTCAAATGGACGCTTGTCTCTCCCTGTGGAGGTGCCAATGTATTGGGCTCTATGTTTCACCGCCATATCTAGCCACTGCAAGCTACTCAAATGAGTTTGCAGCGCATAAGCGGAACATAGAGCGCCATTCTATTGACTTTGGTCAGAGTCAGGGGGAGGATTACAACTCCCCCTTTACTTTGATGTAACTGACCTATGCCATGTCCCAGGCGGGTAGCACGCTCCTGCCCCGACGACATTAATTATGAAATGTTGCGCCGTTACCCCCTGCTGGACGAGCATGTCTGTTGGACCTCTACAATATGTTTGGGAATCTCGTCAGTTCCCAACACTGTGGAGGCAAGCAACAATTATCCCTCTATATAAAAGTGGCAAGGAAAAATTAGAACCAACTATTATAACCGATAGCCTTAACAAATGTGTATGCAAAAATATTGAAAAAATGAAAATAAACGATTAATATTGTATTTAGAATCCCGCAATCTACTATCAAAATTCAATGGGTTTTCCCGCAACCGATCTACGGTGGATCATCTCGTCCGTCTCGAGACGGCAGTTCGTGACGCCTTTCTCCATAAACAGCATCTTTTGGCAGTTTTCTTGACTTGGAGAAAGCGTACGTACCACATGGCGGTACGCATTTTAAAAACCCTTTTTAACTGGGGTCCGTGGGAACCTCCCTGTTTTTATAGCTAATTTTATGTCAGATAGACACTTCCGGGTAAGGTTAAACAACACCTTATCCGATGATTTTATTCAAGAAAATGGGGTGCCCCAGGGCAGTATTTTAAGCTGTGCGTTGTTCGCCATTGCAATAAATGGCATTGTGGACAACGTACACCTTCCTGTCGTTCATGCCTCTTTGTGGATTACTACGCAATTTATTGTATTCATCGAGTCTCCACAGGGCTGAACGGCAGATACAACTCTCTGTCAACAATCTATGGTCGTGGGCTCGCGTAATGGCTTTCGCTTCTCTTCAGCCAAGAGACGTTCGTCCACTCCATAGATTACGGGAATACAACAAGTCCCCAGTATTTTTAATGAATCACGTTGTTTTACCTGTCTCGGAGACCGTAAAGTTTCTGGGACTTTTATTTGATTTAAATTTACCTGGATTCCCCACATCAAGACCTAAACGAGGTGCATAAAAGCACTAAAACCTGCCTTAAAGTGGTTAGCGGTCGGTCCTGGGGGCTGATAGGGAAACCTTGATGCCCTGTATAGGGCCTTGGTAAGATCGAAACTAGATACGGTAGTTTTGTGTATGCATCAGCGAGACCTTCGGCGTTGAAGATGCTGGATAGTGTCCACCATGCTGCATACGACTGGCTACTGGTGCATTTCGTACCTCCAGTCGTCAGCATCTGTGCCGACGCCGGTGAGCCCCCTCTCTCTTACCGCGGTCCTATCTTCTGGCATCTTACTTTCAAAACTTCACTGCATGCCGGAGCATTGTTGCTACCGACCTGTGTTTCATCCCCCTAAACCGTGTCTTGTATGAAACCAAATGGCGTAGTACAAGGCCGGTTGGGATCAGGATGCTATCGGTATTCGACACTGTGGGATAGTCCTGCCAAAGGCATCCCCAATACCCAGGTCGAGTTCTCCCTGGAAGATTCCCCTACCTCAATGCCATTTGATCTTGCCAAGTTCCCTAAAGCGACCACCCCCGCCTTATATATATGGGAGGACATTAATGAGCTCCTCTCCACTCGCTTTCAGGGCTTTGAGCGCATCTATACGGATGGCTCCAAGGGTGGGGGCTTCCGTGGGATGCGCATTTGTTGTGGAGGGAAACAATTTTAAATTTGGTTTACCTGGTGAATCCAGTGTTTTATGGCTGAATTATACGCCATTTTTAAATCTCTGTGTTTTGTGTATCGTAAGTGTCAACCGTTCTGTTCTCATCTGCACGGATTCCATGAGTGCTATGTTGGCATGTCCCGCTCTTACTCGTGGAATCCTCTCGTGCAGATGATTCACGAACAAATTTTAAAAATTGATTCATTAAGCACCCGGCTCGCCTTTTGCTGGATTCCTGGTCACGCTGGTCTTCCAGGAAATGAAACTGGCGGACCAGGCGGCAAGGAGGCAGCACGTATGCCTCCGGAGGCGAGTTTGGGTGTCATGTTTTTAGATCTAAAGGGTTATGTTCGGCGTGGAGTCTTACGCACCTGCACGAGCATGGGTCTCGGCCCCTGCTCAGAACAAGCTGGGTCCATCAGGACGGTGGTCGCGATGGCCCTCTTCTATAACGAAAGTCTAGAAGAGAGGAGGTCATCGTGACGAGATCCGCGTCGGGCATACTGCATTGACCCATAGTTTTTTACTAAGAGGGATCCACCTCCAGTGTGTGAGTTTTTGTGATACTCCCCTTAGTGTGCATCACATTTTGGTGGAGTGTCCGCCAAACTAGCCCTATCCGCCTGGCTCTTGATTTAAAAGGTGACTTACGTTTTTTATTACGCGATAGTGCGGATGGAGTTTTTGTTTACTCCGTTTTATAACGCCAGCGGATCTTTTTTAATGCCATTTGAGTCACTTTTATAAAGTGGCCTTTTTGGATAATATCTCATATTGAGATCTTTTTTAACAGTTTATTACAATTTAACATGTTGTTTTGTCTTTTTTAACGTATTATCATTTTAACATGTTTTTGTCTTTTAACGTGTTTAATTTTAATATGTTTGTTTTGTCTTTTTATTGGAGTGATATTACTTGTGGTTTTTTTTTAGCAGGTGTATCACTTAATTTATACCATGAATCCATTTGAGCACTCCAATATGGAGTGTCTCAGATGGTGAATGTTATATCTCTTTTCCCCTAGGGGGTTTTATTATGGTTTTAATATATTTCAAGGCCCTAATGACCTAGATGTGTCGATGGGCCTTTAAACCACAATAATAATAATGTTTACGCACCTGGCACGAGCAGTGGGTCTCGACCCCTGCTCAGAACAAGCTGCGGTCTTATCAGGGACGTGTGTCGCGATGGCCCTCTTCTATGCGAAAGTCTAGGAGAGAGGAGGTCATCGTGACGAGACTCCGCGTCGGGCAACATTTCTAACCCACGGATTTTTACTCAGAGGGGATCCACCTCCAGTGTGTGAATTTTGCGATGCTCCCCTTAGTGTGCACCACATTTTTGTGGAGTGTTGCAGTTTATGCCCCTATTCGCCTGGCCCTTGATTTTAAAGGTGACCTTCGTTTTTTTATTACCCCGACAGCGCTGAAGGAGTTTATTTGTTTACTCCATTTTATACGCCAGGCGAATCTTTTAGTGCCATTTGAGTCACTTTTATAAAGTGGCTCAATGGATTTTTATCTCATATTAGACCTTTTTAACATTATAGTATACTTTAATGTGTTTGTCTTGTCGTTTTATCCATTTTAAACAAACTTTAATAAAATAACTAATTTAACATGTTAGTTTTTTGTCTTTTTAACTAAATATATTGTTTTAATATGTCCTGTTTTGTTTTTTATTTAGAGTGATACACCTGTGGGTTTTTTAGCAGGTGTTTCACTCAATTGTACTTTGAGCCCATTTAGACACTCCTATGGAGTGTCTCAGGTGGTGAAAGATTATATCTCTCCTTATCGGGATTTTATTATGTTTTAAATATATTTCAAGGCCCTAATGACCTCGATGTGTCGAGGGGCCTCTAAACCAAATAATAATAATAAAAATAATAATAATAAAAAATAATAAATGTTAACCTGGCTCTCCTCCGACAATTATTTGATACCTCTGCAATTGAGCTCCTTCATGAAAGTGGGTCGGTTGTAATATCTTGGTAAAGGGCCTTAGGTATGACAATAACCGGGTACCCTATTTTTAAAAAGACTTGTTGCGATGACCCTCTCCTGGCGTTGCCCCATGCGAAGATTGTCATGTCTAGAGCGTCATGTGGATTTCCCCGTTGGGGGGGTTAACAAGGCTTCATGTGGCAGTACCAACTTGGATCACCCTGGTCTACGATCCGAGTATTGTGTGGGCTGTCTCCAAAAATAGCATGGCCACATCTTTTGTCGCTGCTGATATCTTACTGTCCGCTGGCACCGTACAGCCAAACCCCGCTGTTAACTCACTGCCCGACCCCTTACAGGACCGTACTAACGAAAAAAGGCGGAAACGGGTGAGACCGTCCAGCCCTTTACAATTAAAAATCCAAGAATTGGTGAGGCCCCAGCCCCGCTTTCTGGTAATGTCTAGAGAAGACGACGGTGAGACCGTGAAACCTGCCAGCCCGTGTATCTTCGAAAGGGGTGATAAATGGTGCTGCAAAATAGTAGGTTTCTATTAGAAAACTGCAAGATGGCACTGTAATGATCCAGACCTTAAGTGACGTCCAGACGGTAAACGTAATGGGAATAACTGATATACTGTTGAGCACACCACTTGGCCCGTAGCCCCACCAAGGGCGCCCGGCTTAAAACCATCACGCCCAGGCGCTAAGGAACTCTTGATTTGCCCGGCCCTGGCTCTGACTTCCTCCCTCGTGAAGGGTAATATGAAATCATCCAACTTAACCCTTTCTTGCACGGGCACTGGCTCAGAAAGCCTGTCTTCCGTGCCGTTCCCCATAGCACCTCATAGAGCTCAGCCACGTCCCTCCTGTTGACCTCCACGAGGTTGGTGAAACATGGTCAACACCCTGCAATTGAGTATGCTATCAGTTATTGACATAGGCAGATGTAAAAATTGCTTACACGTATTCCGTATCAACTGGTCAATCCTCTTCAACACATTCCCGATGGCATCGCCAACACCAGCTGGTACATGTAATGGGGATGAATGTACACCATCATCACTTCAAAATTTGGTGCGGCTTCAACGCTGCCTTACCAACCCTAAAGAATCCCTTACCCATGCTCTCCTCAGTCACCGCCAGGTATATTCCCGACCACAGGGAATAGGCAATTCCAAAATATTTTAATGGTTTGTCCACCTTGACAGCCGCAATCCTACTGACCAATAATTTCAATGTTAGGTCTTCAAGGGTCCATGAATATCTCGTCTTCTTCTCCTCAAATGTACAGCTCTTCATGACCGAGATACTCATTCCCAGATTGCCTAGATAGCCCACCGTCTCGTCCACCAGCATTTGCCCCTGTTTGCTTCCTTGCAAACAGGAAAGATCATCGGCAAACGCCATGCAAGAGATATTCACCCCCTCCCTAACCTCATAGCCCGGCCTCTGATCAAGCCTCGCTATCAGCTCATCAAGCACCACATTGAACAACAGCGGGACACAGAGTCGCCTTTCTTAACCCCCTGGAACAGCTTAATGTCAAATCCCCTTGTACTGAGTTGTATGGTCGTCTTCACCTTCTCGTATGATCTCCTGATTAGGCCTATAACCACTTGCGGCATCCCATGCCGACTCATCGCTGGCCCAATCGCTTCGTGGGGTATAGTGTCAAATGGTTCCGCTGACCCCCGCCCTGCCATGTGCACCTGGACAGGACTCGCACACGTCACGTGATATAGGGGCCTCTGCAGTAGCCCACATGATCACAGAAACAACTTAAAGGGACGGGCTAGCCGGGTTGGTCCTACCTCTAGATGAACCGCCCATCGTAGTCCAAAAAAGCATGATAGATCTATATGGAACTACGAAGGGCTATCATCGATATTGTCTTCAAATTTCCCTTTCCTCGGATCCCAAGCTTTGACCAGCTGTCTATTGTTGAAGACGGGCATGGCGCCCCTAGTTCCCCACAACAATGGGGAGGACTGAGCCTAATCTAGGGGACTCGTACATAGCTTCCAGTGACGCCAACAACCCTGAATACTTCTCGATATTCTCAGTCCTCACTAGGGACAAGATATCGTCATCTTCCTGGTGGACAGTCACGTCGACCAGAAAAACCCCATCCCGGCTTTTGACGACCAGGTCGGGTTTAAGATTTTCGCCACTAGGAGCCCTGAACTCAGGTTCCTTCGTTACGATCGCCGTCTCGTCCTTTTCAAGGACCCTTTGCTAAATGAAGTCTCTATCTCATTATGCCGACGTATCCTCGCGGCTTTGGTATGGGCCCATTGATCTAGTATGTTCCCTAAGTTCTTCAATCTAGCCCCACACTTCCGACACGAGACTTCGGCCTGCGGAATGGCTCTGTTGAGACTCGTCCTGTTATCAACCCGTATTCGTTCTCAACTGCAGGGCCGCGTAAATCTACAAAGGTTTCAGTAGAGTTGGGTCCTTCAGGAAGGAGTTACTCGCTCCACCCTCCCTGAAGGTCTATACTGCCTGGCCCTGAGTTCCTCAGACTCCCCATCTCGTCAAACTCACTTCTATTGCATGACGCTTTATACATACGAAGATCCTGGGCATATATGGGAACTTAATGCGCGCATTGAGTGCCATTCTCTTCAGAGAACTGATCGTGCGCAAACAGGGCGGCTTCCTATTGAACCCTCGGCACTAGTTATTCTTCCATCGGGGCCGTGGTGCCTGAGCTTGCAAGTCTTGTGACGTACCCGAAGTCTGGTTGCGATAGTGGCCCTGGTGTTGCTATGCTTGAGGGCGAAGGGAAACCTTCCTGTGCCTCGCTGTCCCAATTTCTCCGGTGTTCTTTCCGGGGTTCTGTCTGGTGTCGCTGATTCTGGATCTGACAATGTGTAGATGACTGAATCTGGTTCGGACAAAGGTTCCACGGCCTGTGGTGTATCTTCTGGCTGCTTGGGAGGGCTGCGACTTGACGAGACTAACTAGAAGCTTTAGGTTATGCTTTTCTGACATGAGAGATGTTGTTGGGTCCTCTAGTCCTCCGACTGCATCCCGATTCTGGGCTCCTCCCGCTTATATAACCCTTGCGCCTGGGATTGGTCAACGGTATAAGGTGGAAGGTCCGCAGGATGACCGAAGGGCAGAAGGATTGCCCGAGCCGTAGCTCATTTTAATGTGAAAACAAATAATACATGTGTTCATTAATACATTTTACATGTGGGTCCCTAAAGATTTTTTGATGAATTTTCTTGATCCTGCGGAGTCCTTTCCTCTCAGCACCCAAGGCACCCGCACCCCAGGTGTAGGCGTTTCCACCATCTTATTTTCTTCCGTAGACCTCGACCTCGGGGTGCTCTTGGCTGTGGTCGATCGTGATAGATTATTTGCGACGGCGGCGGGTAGATCCGCGGATCCGCAGTCCCCCCGCATGCCGCTATGGCTTCATTCCAGGACTTCGTAGTTGCCAGGCATATCAGGTTGAGCCGGTGGAGTTTTTCTCTGGCCACCGGTTGGTATCCCCCAGTAGTGGGGCCATCATCCCCGGCAAGAACCTCGCCTCGTGGGAGTCCTTGCCCAGGGGAAGTTCTAGGAGCTTGGCCTTCATGGCTAGTCCCAGCGCAGGGCTTGCGCGTCGGTGGCCGCAAGTTGCGACGTGACTTACTGCTCCCAGGGACTCCCAGGCTTCTACTGGTTGCAGCGTCCCGGAACTCGATGTCTGCTGGATGTGTGCCGTAGAAGGTTTGATCGCTCCAGCAGATGATGTCTGAGCATTCCTGACTTGCAGCCCAAAGTGGTCGGAGATCTGCCTGAACCTCTCTTCCATTGAGGCGAGGCTACTGTTTCTTGGAGCGTCCGGTAGTTCCGCTGTGATTTCTGAGTTCGCCATTTCTTTCGGGTGTCGGTACTTGTAAGTGGCCGTGGTGCCTGAGATGCAAGTCTTGTGACGTACCCGAAGTCTGGTTGCCATAGTAGCTCTGGTGTTGCTATGCTTGAGGCGAAGGGAAACCTTACCCCGCCTCACTGTCCGATTTCTCCGGGGTTTTTGGTCTGGTGTCGCTGGTTCGGATCTGACAAATGTGTAGATGACTGAATCTGGTTCGGACGAAGGTTCTTCGGCCCGTGGTATACTTCTGGCTGATTGGAAGACTGTGACTTGACGAGACTAACTAAAGCTTTAGTTCTGCTTGTCTGATATGAGAGATTTTTGTTGGGTCCTCCGACTGAAACCCCCCATCATTCCAGCCACAAAAAGCACTCCGTTCGCAATTGACTGGAGTATGTGCAATATATCCTTCAGGGTGGTCCTCAGCAACCTATCCACCACCCCAAGATAGTTTTACCAGAAGGCATCGCCAATACCACATGGTGGAGATATGTGGGATCAGGTACGTACGCTATAGGTTCATCTTTTGGTATGGCTTAAGAGCCAACTTCTTCACTGAGCATAAAACCCCCGGTTTTGGTTTAATGGCCTTCAAATCTATACCCGACCCCAGTAAAAAACTTACCCCCAGGTAGGTAAGTTCATCCCCTTGGGGCTGGAAAGCGAACCCTTTAAAATTTTTAAAACCCCGGGGCCCCCCAAAACCGGAATCATATTTTTTACGATTAAAAAAGCCTTGCTCTTAGGCCGATAGGACATCCCTTCCCCCCAAAAAAATTTAAACCTGGTACCAAAAAGCCCGGGAATTCCCCTGGGGGGGTGGGAGCAAAAAAAAAAATTCTCGGAAAAAGCCTCATGATAGTTCACCCCCAAAATATTATCCCGGGTCGATCAAGTGTTTAATGGGCCAAAATCCCCAGGTTTCAGAGGCGAAAGGTTCCCTGCGGGGGCCCCCCCGCTTTAAAAAAATGGGAATATCACCTCCGGGTGGGGAGTTGCGTTTGCACCCCTAAAAACCCCTTTTAAAAAGATAAACATGGGGATTGGCATCCCCCGCCTCGCAAGCGCAGGGCCCTTTTCCCTCGTGAGGCACTGTTCAAGGCCCCTTGGAAAACCCAAGGGGGGAAGCCAACCCCCCCCCCCCTTTCCCCAACTTCATCCTTCTCGAAAACTTTGTAAAAACCCCCAACATTAGCAAAACACCCGCAAATCAACAAAGCCCTTTTTGGCGGGGGTTTTTAAAATTAAAAACCCGTCCAGCCTTTTGTCAAATTTTCCCCCAAAAAAACGGCCCCAAAACCCTATATTAGGGGGTAAAATTTTGCTTTACTCAGCTCCTCCCTTCCCCTTGGGTAAACCTGGTCCTGTTGGGTTATGGAGGGGGGAACAGACCATGAGCTTTTCAGGGGTTAAAAAGGGCCGCCGCACCCTTTTTTTCCTCCCCGATAAACCCCGTTCGCCTGACCCCATCCAACCCGGAGCGGTCAATTTTTTTTTCCTACCCAGTCTCCTCACGTCGTCCCCCGTGATCGCCCGGAAAGGAATTCGATCAACCTTCCCCTCTTCCTCAAATGCCTGTTTCCCCTTTTTTGAGGGCTTCCCCCCCAAAGGGACCCCAAAAAGATTTCCTTTCAACCCCCCTATAAGTAGGTTTTGTGTTTACCGTTGTCATTTCATTGCAGGCGTGCATTAAAAAGTAAGCCTTACCCTTTTTATCAGGTCCTGGGGTCGCGCGAACCTTTTTCCCCTTTTTCCCCCCCACTCAACTCACCTTTAACATCATCACCCCTGTCTTTCATGGAAAAGACCAATTTTTTTCCCTTTTTCCCCAAATTTTATTTTTCTCCCCCTTTTCCCCTCCACTCTTTTCTCTAAAACCTCTCTGCGTCCCCCTTTACCAACAAAAGGCTTTCGGATACCCGTGAAAATAACCTTACCCATACTTCCAAAATTAGAAAAGCCTTTTTAAAAATTCGTTTTTCCTAGTAACGGTCCCGCACCGAACCTTGGGGGAACCCCTTTTTCGGGGTCTTGGTTTTTTAAACCCCCCCATTCTTTGCGTCCCCTCCCCTTTCTTTAGTCCCCCCCAAATTTCCTCCCAATTTCTGGGACACTGCACCTCTTCATACCCTAATTCCCCGGGGCCCCACGCAATTTCAAAAGCCCCAAGATGTTGGTACAAAACCCCAGCACCCCTTCCCCCACTATCCCTACCTCCCCCCTCACCCCACAGGGGTTTTCAATGTTTGCAAGGGGGTGGTCCTTGCTTTTTAAAACCCGTGCTGGAGCATTGAGGATATCTTTGGGGAGCTTTCCCCCAACACGTCCCCCCAAGTGTAGTATTGGGGTCAAAAAAAAAAGGACAAAATAAAAAAAAATTACCGTTTTCCCCCAAATTTTGCTAAAAACCCACCCTTCCCAAAGGGGGTCCGAGCGGTTTCCCCTTTTAGGGTCCGGGGCCCATGTCCCCCCAATTAGGGGGGGTGTTTTTGTGTCGGGTTTTTTGGGATCGAACCCGCGATGCCGTGGTAAGCCACTGTGCGTTGGGACAAGGGGGCACGAAAACCCACCATGTGAGCTCCGAAGTTTCCTTTTAAAAAAATGCAAGGGTTCCAAAACTCTGCCTGGTTTTCGGGGCCCGGTTTCCCAAATGGGAATTTTGAAAAAAAAAAACCCGGAGATTCAACCGAAAAAAGATCCATCCCAGCACGCAAAAACGCTTAAGGCTCCGGTATTCCAAACTCTTAGCGATTTTTACCAAAAATTTAATGCCCAAATTGCCATTTGGTTAAACTTTAAAGCCTCTCGGACCTTGCCAGGGCTCTCTCGAGAAAGAAAACGCGCCAAAAAAGGGTGGGAAAATTGTCAAAAGGGAAAACTGTAAGTGTCCCCCCCACCTTCCCAGGACTCCTCGGGGAACCCCCCGACCCCTCGGGGAACCCCCCCGACCCTCGGGGAATCCCCCCGACCCCCTCGGGGAATAAACCGGGGGCCCCTTTGAGTTCCCACCCCCTCGGCCCTAGGGGGGGAGATGCGAACGGTGAGGCCGAAAAGGCGAGCCCCAGGGTGCCTTGAAAAAGGCCCAGAGGCCGCCGAAAAAAATTTTAAAAAGCGTCAAGGGCCCCTTAAAAAGCCTTCGCGAAACCGACTAACCAGTCCCCCCCAAAAAAAGCCGAAGCCTCTCCTGAAGGAGAGGTCAGGAGAGACTGGGAAAGGCAAAGGGCCAAAAAAGGGCCTAAAAACAAATTTTTATTCTTAAAAAATTGAAATGGATTGCGAGGATAATTAAAATTTTATACTAATAACTTTTGTCGCACTACAAAGGAATTTAGGGGTTTCTATGCTCGTGTAAGGGAAAACAAAATAAAAAATTTCTTCCCTGCATCCTTCCAACTTGTGTTGCAGGAGACCCCCCCCCAACGAAAACCATCTTCGTGGGTAGAGTGTATCGTACGGGCAAGCCTTTCTTTGATCGGGCCCAGCGGGTTGGCATATTCGCACGAATACAATATCAAAAAGAATATTAATATTGTTTCTGACTCCAAGTGATGCTGTCAGATCTCCCCCTTTCCCATGGAGTAACCGTATGCTGATCTCCTCCCCA
>JBCFYV010002269.1:0-39924 GCA_039000515.1 Timema cristinae
CATGTTAACTATCTCAAATAAATAGATAAAACCGCTTAGTGACTACATATATCTAAAGGATAACATAATTTTTAAAGTTACCTGATCTTCATAAGATATATTCCAGTAAGGTGTGGTGGAGTCTTTCAGACATTCCTCCTGAGACCGACCATCTGGTTTTCTCTTTTTATCCTGTGTGTCAGATGTTTGTTCACAAACAATCTGCTTTCTCTTCCTTACGAGTGGATCTGGTGCTGGGTTCGCCTTCTGTTAACACACATTCCAATAAATAAGAAAATGAAAGTGTGGAAAAGGTAACAAAAGGGTGTTTTATGACAATTATGTGACTATTTACTTTAACCATAAGCAGCAATTGAATACAATTTGAATGGTATGACAAGCAAAGGTACATAATTTATGATTTAGTCTTTTGAATTTGAAACAATACTTTCAAAAATCTACCCTTAAATGAATTTTCCAATGAAAAACACGTATCTTTACATTGTTATTTATAAAGTAGGTAAAGCATTTTCTAAATATTGTAAGAAACTATTTTCCAAAATTACTTTTTGATAGGCTTTAATTTTAGAGCTAGGATTAAAATCATAATATGACCTAGAGGTGTGACTGCATTACATCTAAATATAAAGTTTGGATGAAATCCATTGAACTGCTTCAATTGTAGTCTCAGTTAAAGACAGATATAAACATAAACCCCACCTTTTTGGAGTTGGGGCACACAAAACATCAAAATTCAGCATAATCTAGAGATTGTCACAGCATTTTACTACCTGTTTAGATTGTACACATTTGTAGTAATTACACCAATATGTTAGATGAAGGTTATATTTAGATGAAGTGTATCCACATTTGCGTGGATTGTGGAAAATCGTTTAGGGAAAACCACCATCAGTACATTCAAATGAGATTAAAACCCCGATCCCCCTGTCATTGGCAGTCTAGTCTATTGCAAGAGTGATGCCTTAGATCATGCGGCCACCAAAGCCAATTATCATAATGATGTTGGCAAATATTCATACGTATTTAAGGTCAATTGAGTAGACCTAAGTCTGCCATAATGTTTATCCCTGAGACGACTGCTCATTATTTATATATTGACCACTTTTGAAAAGCTTACATTCAACTCTCGATATTTAGAATTACCTCTGCTGAAAGAACCTTGCTCTTCCAAGTATATCCATTCAAAGCTTTGATGGCATTTAGCCTGTCTTCCTCTGAACGGAAACATACATAAATCCAGTTCCAATAATTGCCTCTTTTGGAGGCTTGACTTTGTTGGATCCAAGCTTAAGCTTATCATTCAGTAGTTTCTTCAGCTCCTGTAATTAGAAATATATTAAATTAGCGTTTCTGTTTCACTTCTGTAAGCTATAATTAAAGCCCCTTATTAAGATCAACAACTTCACAAATAATCAACAACTTTGGAAGATAAAAGATCTTAAATTTTTTTTGCCTTCAAATATTACTCATAGAAACCTACAGCAATGCCATAATACTTTGGAAGACCACGGATTTCAATCTTAAACTTCTCAGATGTGAAATCATTACGATCTAAATAAGCATAAGGGTCATCTTTTTCTAAGGTTTTCCCATCAATTTTACTGTCAAAGGTTTCGTCAGTTTCAATGAGTTCTTCAGAATTTTCGAGTTTCACCAAGTCAGCTGCATCTGTCTCATCACAGTTTCGAATGTCGGGAACTGTTGTGCCATCCATTATCTAAAACAATAACAAGATTAAAAAATTAAGTATTTGAACTAACACAGGATTTTTGAAATGTATGCCTGTATCATACATTTAAGAGCTTAAGGTACCTACATACTCTATGTAGAGGTATTTTTGTTCTTTTCTTTTTGGTAACTCAACACCAACCATGAGGTCCTTCAAAGGTTAAAAATGAGTGACAACATTTTTTAATTTATAACTTACTGAACTACTATATTATATTGCTGTTGCCTATGGCCATTGGTCATATGGTTTAAGGCGTCCTTTTGCAAGTCTAGACTGTCAATGACGGAAAGATCAGAATTCTAAACGCTTCCCCTCACAAAAATGGGTACACTTCCTCTAAATTCAACCTTTGGTGGACAGCTCAATCATAAGATAAATTTATTAAAGAAATAGATATAATAACTGCACGATTTTAAAAAAAATAGTACTTGTATTGCCCCTATGTACCCATACGCTCCAACAAATAATATTGCAGGGGATTTGTCTATAAATATGTATTGGGCTCAAACCCCTGATATTTTAGATGAAAAAGGAACAAAATAAATATTTATTAGACTTCTTTTATTTGCCAATATCATAATTGGATACCAACTTATATTTTAATCTACGTCTTAAATGATTGAAATAGTACTTACAAATGTCTTTAAGTTAAAATACACAGTAATAACATAATTTTTAGAAATGTTAAGTAGAACTTGAATTTGAGTTTCAAACCATGAGATCAAAGATTAATGTAAAATAAAATCCACATTAGCTCACAGATAACGATGCAGCAGTAGAAGTAAAATCAATGAATAAATGGTATTAAAGACTTGAAGGAATTATATTAAAATGTATTTATTATTATTATAGTTTCAAGTCGAAATTATTAAGAACGTTCATTGACTTTTATTTTATTTTAATTAGGCGATTATACAAACTAAAAAGGAGCGATTCTTATAATCAATAAAAATTCAAATTTTTACAAACCATATTTCTTATCTAATAGATTCTTTCCAAGTTTCAACATTTTTTTTTATCTAATATACAAATAATTTTTAAAAATTAAGACAAAAAATTCGAATTTTTCTGTCTATTTTTCAAGTAATTTAGTTTGTTGAGACATACATTTAAAAGCCATTGTTCTCATCATAATATTTAGTTTTTAATTTGATGTTGTTGAGTTATAACGAGAAAAAGTTTATGTTCAGAGGTTGTAGACCAATTGAGAATAATTAACTAGCAGTTTAATATGTTTATTAATAAACAGAAATAAACATTAATACATATTAAGAACAATAAACTATACACGTACAAGAGACAACGAAAGCATACGTGCACGGCAACAATCATGTTACTACTGTCTCTTCTCAGTACACCGCACACACAAAATTATCAATTCCAATGTGCACCACAGATGTCACTACATTTTTATGCGATGTATCATGAATTTACCTATAATTAAACACACCTCCTTAAATTTATATTACAGTCCAACCTTAATCATAAACCAATTTATATCACATATCTGAATTTTTCATACTTATTTCGACCTATTGGCTTACTAAAAATATCAGCCAAATTTTCCTCAGAATTTATTTTAACAATATCAATTTCTGCTTTAACATAACTCTCGTTCGCAAAATAATAATGTGTCTCTATATACTCCACATTTTTTGAAAATTACCATACTTAGCTATATTTATCGCACCAGAATTATCTTCATACATTTTTATTGGCTCACAAATTTCAATGATAAAATTTAGCAAAATATCTTTCCCAACTTTTAATTCACTAACACACTCAGACAATGCAACATACTCAGCTGATGTTGATGATTTTGATACACTACTCTGTTTTTTAGATTGCCAAAAATCACATTTCCATATATTTTAATAACATATCCAGTCGTCGATTTTCTGTCAATAATATCATCTGCCCAATCAGCATCTATGTAACAGTTTAAGATCCCAGTATTAACATTTCTATTAAAGATTAACTTTAAATCTTTGTTCAAAACTAAATACTTTAATACTCTAATGGCATATTTATGATGGGTATTATCATGACAAATTTGAAATCTACTTAAATAATTTACGCTGAAACTTATATCAAGTTTTGTTCATGGACTAATATATAAAAGAGCTCCAATTATATTTCTATTCTTCATTTCATCCCATGCTGATTGTACGGTTTCTAATTTTAAATTTTGTTCCATCGGAGTAGCATAAAATTTAAAATTTTCAATGCCATATTTCCTTGCTAAAGATAAAATATTAGCTTCATTTTCCCTTTATTGCATTCATAATTATAATTTATATTAATACCTAAATAAGTTTTTATTTTACCCAAATCTTTCATCTGAAATCCTTTAAAGAATATTTTTTTATTGAAATCTAACTTTGTTTTATCTTTACAACATATGAGCAAATCATCTACAAACAAAATTAAATATACACTATTATTGTTCTTATAATTTAACATATATAAGCAACAGTAATTCTCGTTTCTTATAAAACGTAAAATTTTCAAATAAATATCGAAACACTCATGCCAAGCTCTTGGGCTTTCTCTCAAGCCGTATAATGCTTTATCCAATTTTTGTACTTTATCCATACCATCCTCATAACCTCGTGGTTGTTTTACATAAACTTCTGATTTAACTTTTCCATTTAAAAACGCTCTTCCTACATCCATTTGCTTAATAATCAAATTATTCTGACAACAATATGACAATAAAATTTTTACATTTGCATTCTTGCTACTGGGGAGTATATATCATCAATTAAATCATTCTGCTGGTTTCCTCTAACTACTAACCTAGCTTTAAAAACATTATTAGCCTTTTTTGTATAAACACATTTTAAATCTAGTATTTTATTATCTTCTGGTTTAATAACAGACGTCCATGCCTTATTTTTATTCAAGCAATTCATTTCCCTGTCTATTGCATTTTCCCCATTTTTAGAATAATTACTATTCATTGCATCATTGTATGGAACAGAATTTTCCGAATTTACATAGCTTACATAAATAATATTATTATACACAAAATTATCATTATTAAGTCTAGCAAGCTTTCGTTTTTCTTTGGTTTATTTTCTCAACCCCAAATGTGCATTTTGATCATTTATATTTCGATTTGTTAACTCATGTACATTTTTTATCACTATCATTTTCATTTCTACCTTAATTTAAACCTATATGATAAGCCTCTCTTGATTCTTCTCTAAAACATATATAATTTGTACCATATTCAATTATATCTACATGTCTCACTCCGACTATCTTGACATTTAGTAAAACTTTATATCCAATATTTTCATAACCTAACACAATATCTAGATCTGCTTTTCTGTCCCATTTTGAATTTATTTTTTGTTCAGGCAATCTTACAAATTCTTTACTTCCATACATTCTGTAGCATTAGCTACAAGTGTGACGTTGTCACAGACATAATGCAAACATGGACGATCTGGCTCACCTGATCTGGTCCCCTTTGACTGGGCTGGATCTCGACTTCATGAAACACGCACACTCAACTCCACTCAACATCACGCGGCTTACTGACCGCCCGTGGCTCGAGGCCCGATTAGAGCAAGACTCGGACAATTGAACGTCAAGATGCGCTAACCCGTATGCGCCGACGGTTGTGTTCGAGTGAAACAAGACTCATCCACCGGCGCGTGATTTGAAATTATCACGAGAATAATCGAGACTTCTGCCGAAGCAACGTACACCCCTCTCCCTTCGTCCCAGTGTGATTCCCGCCGTTTGTGAACACGTGATTGACTTTGTACAGTATATAACGGCTGGACTGTGTAGTGATGTCACTCATTTCTCTGCACTCGATTAGGTGAGACACTTGTCTTAGATTTAGACGTAGGTCGTTGTTCGACGTTTTCTAAATTATGTTTGGGTTAAATTGTTCAAAATTTAAGTTTCAACTTTAAATATAAATCATGATTACTAATAGCTATATTTCTCTGAGACTGCAGGATTTGCCTGTCAGCCATTATGGTTTATGCGCTAGCTTTTTTCTTTGTACTTAACGTTGTGTCCGCCTCACGGACGGGTTGGAACTTTAGCATGGCGCCACCTTGGGGCGCTAATGGAACTTTAGCATGTCGCCATCTTGGGGCGCTAATTATTTCTGTTTAACGTGTAACTTATTTTAAAATAGTTGTTCTGCTTGCTAAAAGTTAAAGATTTGTTACGATTGTGATTCTTTTTAAATTGTTACTCAACTCGGGGGGCGCGAGCCCGTGCACCCAGCACATTGGTCATTACAATAATAATAATTAGATTGAACTAATTTGATTGGGATCTATTGTAACAGGTTAGGTTTAGGTAAATCATTTTCTCTGTCGCGCCTTACAATGGCAGTCTATTATAAAACTTCATACTTATGTCAATATAGTGTCGGTATCGCCAGGTCGTGTAGACCTATACATATTACTTGTATTTAACTTTCCTGCTAGGTTAGTCGCCTTCTGCGAGGGTCAATTTAATTATGACTACGTTGGTATTAATCATTCTGTTTTCTCTTAACGACTTGGGGTCTTGCCCCTTTATTTATTGTTTACTTCGGCCCTTATCGGCCAGTCACTCGACTTTCCTAGAGTGCCTCGCTCTTGTATGTCTGCTAGTTGTTTGTAGAATAAAATAAACTCTCTAGTAACTTACCTACCTTTTATTTATTGTAATTTGAACCTATCAAATCATATGAAGGGGGGGTTACAAGAAAGAAGCTGCGCGACTCTGCTCTCGCAGAGTTGAGTGGGGCACTTAATAGGATATTAGGTATAGTTAGGAGAGAAAATAGGGTCCACCTGTCTGCAGTATTGTTGGATGATTGATATTGTACTGATTCTTGTTTGTTTATGTTTCATGACTCCGTGACCATGGAGACCACTCCTGCAACTGCCATGTCCACCTTGACCACATCTAAGACTGCTGTCTACCGCCTGAGCCGGGACGAGTTGACAGCTGAGCTGACTTCAAGGGGCGTCTCCTTCCCTCCCAATGCTACTGTGGGTGAGCTCAGATCTAAGCTATGTGGGGAGATTAGCGGGACTGGGGAGGCTGAGACTGACTCGGGTATGGACAGGATTGAGGATGGGAATCCACCCCCTTTAGCGCCTACCGCTCCTCCTCCACCCCCTTCACTAGTTAAATGTCAGAACAAAGTACTTATGGAGATTTTGAATCGGACCCCTGTTTGCGACGGTCAAGATCACGCTACTCTGTTTAAATTTATGGTTGAGATCAACAGAGCATATTGTCTAAAGTTAGCGAGTGATAGCGAATTTTTGATTCTGTGTTTGGCCAAAACTTCTGGTTTTTTAACCCAGTTGTTCTCCCGTGGGATTCAAAATGGTTTATCTTGGAGATCACTTACTGACCTCATTTTAGAAGCGCTGTTACCCAGTAGGGCTAGAGAAAGGTTATGTAAGGAAGTTATTCACAGGTTTCAATATCCCCACGAATCGTTGAGAGATTTTGTTTTATCTATCACAGAGGCAGCCCAAGTTCTCAATAGTGGTCTGGGGGAAAGTCAGATCGTTGATATTATTCTTGAGAATGTGTCGCCCCTCACCCGGCGACATTTTGTATTTACATGTAAGCCCTGTACGGTACTTGAACTTTTCTCTCTAGCATCTTCGATTGAAAACACCCTGCTCGCCGAACAGGAGTATTTAAGTGCGCATGCGCCGGCGGCATTAAACCGCAGACGCGCGGGTTCAACTCCCGAACCTATGAATACGGCCTTGTCATTAGCGCCTGTACTACCGGGCGATCGCGATGCTAACACTCCTAGGGACAACTTCAGGTCTTCGGGTTCTGACAACCGTGCGCCCCGCGACCTCTCGCGCATGAGATGTTTTCGGTGTAGAAGACTGGGTCACGTACAGTGACAGTGTAGATCGGGAAACTTATAGGGCGCGCTCGTAGTCGTGGTCCGGTCGTGCCCACTTGTATTAAACCACATGCTCCTACTCCTGTAGTTCAGATCCAGGTAGCCCAAAAGGATTGTGTTGCTCTTTTAGATACTGGAGCCAGTCACTCATTTATATGCCGTGAGTTCTTAAGCCAGTTAGAGGGTAAAACAAAAATCGATTATAGGTCGATAGGTCCTAAGATTTACGCCGTGGCTAATGGGCAGACTATCTTGGTCGATTGTAAAGTAGTGCTCTCTATTAAGATAGAAAGATTTGCCTGGAAACGTCCATTCTTTGTTATGCCAGAACTTCCCTTTGATGTTATTCTAGGGACTGACTTTATGTTCGAGACTGGAGTCAAACTTGACCTGAGACGCTTAGGAATATCTTTTAGTTTTGAACCTAGTTTGTTAATTCCATTTTGTGTTGGGCACCATCCTCGCAGGTTGTTCCCCATTGTCGAGGAACGTGAAGCGATAGATCGTTTGATAGCTCGATTCTCTGACGTCATCACTGACAGATGGGGCAAGTGCGACATTTTGCCGTACGACATTGTGGCGCAGGACCACATTCCTGTTAGATCTGGTCCCTACTCCTGTGCACCCCCCAAACTCGAGATATTTAGAAATCTTATCATGGACTTGGAACGAAAGGAGGTTATTCGTCCCTCCAAATCCCTATACGCAAGTCCTGCGTTCATTATTCCCAGGAAAGGTCATGGGCATCGCCTGATTGTCGATTATAGAAAGCTTAATAAAAAAATAGTGTTCGACCCATACCCCATGCCTAGCATAGAGTCTGCCTTCCAACATCTTGGCGGAGCCAAATATTACAGCTTGATTGACCTTAATGCGAGCTTTCTGCAATGTGCTCTCTCAGAGTCGTCTAAGAAATTTACCGCGTTTATCACCCCCTGGCAAGTCTACGAATTCAACCGAGTGCCGTTAGGGATAAGTTGCGGGGGGCAAGCGTTGAGTAGAGTCTTAGACCATATTTTGGCGGACCTGAAATACAAATTCGTGTTTAACTACCTTGATGATATCTGCGTTTACAGCAAATCTTTTGATGACCATTTGCGTCATGTTGAGGTAGTGTTGAGGCGCCTGCGCGAGGCTGGGTTGACTGTAAACCCGGAGAAAGTCACATGGGCGAAGAGATCTATCCCATATCTTGGCTATATCATTTCTGAGGGTAACCTGCTCGTCGACCCGGATCGGGTTAAGCCTATCTTGGATTTTCCCGCCCCAAAAAACATAAAAGGGGTATTACGGTTTCTAGGTATGTGCGCCTACTACGCTAGGTTCATCCCGAACTTCTCTGACTTAGCCAACCCCCTTAACTCCTTGAAGAAAAAGGGTGCCACCTTTATTTGGGGTTCTGCCCAACAGCAGGCTTTTGTTGCGCTTAAGCGCCACCTAGTGTCGCCAGCCGTGCTACGCATGCCTGACTTTTCTCTGCCTTTCCAACTACATGTTGATGCCTCCTCTGTAGCGCTAGGGGCGGTTCTCTCTCAAACGACTTCCGAGGGAAGTAGACCTGTAGCTTTCGCCAGCAGAACTTTGAGCCCTGCCGAAAGAAAGTATAGCATATATGAAAAGGAATGTCTCAGCTGTATCTTCGGCATCGACAAGTTCGCTGACTATCTAGAGCTTCGCCAGTTTGAGTTGTACACTGACAACATGGCCCTCAGCTGGATATGGAATCACCCGAAACAACTAGGGAAAATTGGACGGTGGGTTTGGAAGCTATCCAGGTTTAAGTTTACTACCCATCACGTTGCTGGGAAGCTTAATGTTGTCGCTGACGCTTTGTCTAGGATGTGTGAGGATAAGGAACCTGTAGGAGAATGTAAGGAGGATGGCTCGTTATTTGTTATCCATACGATTCCCGAATCCTTTATCTCAATCAAAGACCATCAGTTGATGGATCCGTGTTGCAGACAGATCGTTGACAGGATCAAGCGTGGAGAGAGGATTGGGAACTACGAGATTTTTAAAGACCTCTTAGTAGTTCGTGTCAAGGGTAGGATAAGATATTTTGTGCCAGAGAAACTTAGGCCTATGTTACTTAAATATTTCCACGACTCCCTTTTTGGCGACCATTGCGGTGTCCTTAAGACCGAACGCAAGATTTCTAAGGAATTTTTTTGGCCCTTAATGCCTAGAGACGTTAGAGATTGGGTGCGCAAATGTGAGCCGTGTCAATTGGCCAAACCGGCGCGTAATTCTAAAATAGGGTTTCACTCCGCGGATGTTGCTAAGCAACCGTGGGAGAAAGTTTTTGTTGATTTCGTCGGCCCCCTTACCCGCTCTACCCAAGGGAACACCTCTATACTCGTTGCCATGGACGCCTTCTCTAAATTCGTCATACTCATCCCCCTTAGGAACATGAAGGCAAGGACGACTGTTAATGCTCTGTGCAGGCGTGTTTGGGCGATTTTAGGGACCCCAAGGGTCATAGTAAGTGATAATGGACCGTGTTTCCGTTCTAAAGCTTTCGGAGATATGTGTTTTTCGTGGGGGATAAGACACGTTACCACTAGCCCGTACAACCCATCGCCGAACCATGTAGAAAGGTTTAATCGTAACCTAAACGTTGCCTTGACGATCTTTCACCACCTGGATCACACCCACTGGGACCAGGACTTAGACGTTTTGAACATTGCTTTTAACGCCGCTTTCCATGAGTCAGTCAAAGCCACTCCTTCCTCTACCCTCCTCAATAGGGACCTGAACCACCCATTATTGTTTAACTGGGATATTGACCCACTCTTTAATGACGCAGGTGATTGTTCTTATGAAAAGAAATGTGAGGTAGCTTTTTCTAACCTCCTGAAGTCCCAAAGGAAGGTTGCCGCCACCTATAACCGAGGGCGTATCCCTGTCCCATTTAAACTTGGGGACGTTGTTGTGTGCAAGTGTTTTCCTCTTAGCTCAGCTGCTGACAAGTCTTCGGCGAAGATGGCGTATAAGTGGAGTGGTCCCTGGTCAATTGAAAGATTTCTTACACCTGTTTCGGTATTGTTAAAAGAAGTATCCGACCCATCTTTGACACGTAGAGCACATGTCAGCCACCTAAAGGCTGCAGGGAAATGAGTCAATTGACCCCGTGCTGTGTGTCGTCTGTTTGCTTAAGTGTACCTTTGTGATTTAATTTTGCGTTCTTAAGTGCATGTTTCTAGGTATTCTATATTGTTGTATATATAATTTATATAAGGGAAGGGGTACCACCCCCTGGTATTGTTAGGATAAATTTGTAGTACTGTAGGGCCTAGGTATGACTTTGGGCAGAAACTTGTGTTGGACTGTTTATAATAAAGCGTGTGTCGGGTCCAAAGTACATGGTGCAGAACGTTCGCCCCACCGACCGGACTACCTCTAAGTGCGTGTGAAGCGGCAAACCCACCTTTCCTCATTCGTGGAAAGTCGTCGCTAAACAGAGTTGTGGGTATCTCTGTGACTCGTGCTGGTAGACAATGTTAGTGCTACGAAACTGCCACAGTAACTTTCAAGGATGGCTGCGCTAACTGATAAACTTTACAATTGGATGTGGTGTTCACGTGTAAACTTTTGTTCTCAGAGACTTCACCTATTCGGCCTTCCGTCCCCCCCTTTTCTGCCCTGCCCTTTCCTTCCCCTCCTTTGTTCCTGTACACTCATCGGCAGTCAATGATCGCCCAGCTGGGCGTGGCGATGAAGCTTCCCTGGTGGTTAAAGCGGGCCACCTTACGAGCATATGCTGTCTCCCTGTCAACCCGGGATGACGGTGTGTTGGAGTGAGCGTGTGAAGCAGAGGTCAACCCCCGGAGTCCAGTTATTCGTCATTTCCCGAACCTGCATCTGGCCACCTAACATGGCCTCGGAGGGTACCGGAGCCGCCACCCACCCTCTAGTCAGCGGTGAACATCGAGGAAGGCGCCTCCCCGTGTCTTCACCAAAGGCTAAGGACGTCCTTCTTCTCCGTCCAAGGGGGGACATTGTGACGTTGTCACAGACATAATGCAAACATGGACGATCTGGCTCACCTGATCTGGTCCCCTTTGACTGGGCTGGATCTCGACTTCATGAAACACGCACACTCAACTCCACTCAACATCACGCGGCTTACTGACCGCCCGTGGCTCGAGGCCCGATTAGAGCAAGACTCGGACAATTGAACGTCAATATGCGCTAACCCGTATGCGCCGACGGTTGTGTTCGAGTGAAACAAGACTCATCCACCGGCGCGTGATTTGAAATTATCACGAGAATAATCGAGACTTCTGCCGAAGCAACGTACACCCCTCTCCCTTCGTCCCAGCGTGATTCCCGCCGTTTGTGAACACGTGATTGACTTTGTACAGTATATAACGGCTGGACTGTGTAGTGATGTCACTCATTTCTCTGCACTCGATTAGGTGAGACACTTGTCTTAGATTTAGACGTAGGTCGTTGTTCGACGTTTTCTAAATTATGTTTGGGTTAAATTGTTCAAAATTTAAGTTTCAACTTTAAATATAAATCATGATTACTAATAGCTATATTTCTCTGAGACTGCAGGATTTGCCTGTCAGCCATTATGGTTTATGCGCTAGCTTTTTTCTTTGTACTTAACGTTGTGTCCGCCTCACGGACGGGTTGGAACTTTAGCATGGCGCCACCTTGGGGCGCTAATGGAACTTTAGCATGTCGCCATCTTGGGGCGCTAATTATTTCTGTTTAACGTGTAACTTATTTTAAAATAGTTGTTCTGCTTGCTAAAAGTTAAAGATTTGTTACGATTGTGATTCTTTTTAAATTGTTACTCAACTCGGGGGCGCGAGCCCGTGCACCCAGCACATTGGTCATTACAATAATAATAATTAGATTGAACTAATTTGATTGGGATCTATTGTAACAGGTTAGGTTTAGGTAAATCATTTTCTCTGTCGCGCCTTACAATGGCAGTCTATTATAAAACTTCATACTTATGTCAATATAGTGTCGGCATCGCCAGGTCGTGTAGACCTATACATATTACTTGTATTTAACTTTCCTGCTAGGTTAGTCGCCTTCTGCGAGGGTCAATTTAATTATGACTACGTTGGTATTAATCATTCTGTTTTCTCTTAACGACTTGGGGTCTTGCCCCTTTATTTATTGTTTACTTCGGCCCTTATCGGCCAGTCACTCGACTTTCCTAGAGTGCCTCGCTCTTGTATGTCTGCTAGTTGTTTGTAGAATAAAATAAACTCTCTAGTAACTTACCTACCTTTTATTTATTGTAATTTGAACCTATCAAATCATATGAAGGGGGGGTTACACAAGTGAAAAGAAAACAAGTCATCCAAAACATCTACTTACCCCTTTCAACTGGCTCCACTGCACACTAATCAGAGAGAGAGACAACACACTCGATTACAACATCACGTCACGACCAACTAAATGACTCCACCCAAGAATAAAAGCCGCGAGCTCAAGACAAGCCAAAAAACTTAAGAAGGAAAAAGATGACTCTATAACCCAGTGTCCATACGTTCAAATATCTTCGAGAAACGAGTGGAAGCCTCAGGTCACACGTAGATCCTTCCCCTAGTTTGATTTCTTTGGTCCCCACCCCCCTTTTTATCACAACCATTCCGTGTTATGGAGCTGTTCAAATCATATCAAAGACTGGCAGAGAAATGTGATTATTAATCTTGGACATTGCTCTGGTTTAGTAGGAGGAAACTGAGGCTTCGGTTTATTTATTATGAAATGTAAAGATAAATTCGGTTTCGGCGTTAATATTTATCTAGATGTAACTTCTTCAAGAATCAATTCTTTTTACGTCAATACTATTTCGGGTTAAATTTCAAACATGTTAAATCTTTGATCAATCTAAATGCAAAATATTTTAGTTAGCTTTTTACTGCATTTTAAATAATCACTTAACATATTAGAATATAAGTTATGATACTGAATTTGTGGATAGCACTAGTGAAGTGATAGATGAACAAACGTTAGATCATTATTTTGGTTAAGTATTTTTCTTTGTACAGGCTAATGTTAGGTGTCATATTATATTTTGTTGATATTATCTCCATTTTAATTTATAGTATGACAGGCTAGTTTAACGTAAATTGCTCTTATATTATACGTTTTAATTTATGATCAATATTCCGAATAACTGTATTAAATTATTACAAGTTAACAACTGAATGTTATAAATAGTTGGAGAATAAGTATCTCTAGAAACTTATGAGTAATTATGTATGAGAATCTCAAGTGAGAAATAGCAAATTATTTGATGTTAAATATGATATACATAAAGTATTGTTAGTATAAAATTAATGGCTTTTCTAAATAATTTTGTTTTAATCTTTTGTTAGGTCACAATGGGCGTAGAATTATTATATATTAATAAGTGCTTTTAGGCTCATTATATCTAATAGTATTTACCTATTGAATTCCTAATATATATATACACACACACTGAATATTATTTAAATGTCCTAAGGCCGACCGTCTAGGATTTTTTCTGCAACTGTATTGGGTTTCGTGCCCATAGGTATTCTTGATGTACTCAAATGTTTATTATTACTCAAGCTGCTCACTCCTATTGCCCTGTTCTTATTTTATTGTATACTTTGGACCCTCTTTGATAGGTTGCGTCTAAAATAAAGGTTCAATTCTTAAATGTTCTATATTAGGTTTCTCATTAAAAAGTATTTCATAAGGTGTTTTATTTTTCTCTACAGTATTAGTAATTGTCCTATTTTTCAAATAGCAGATGTTTTGACAACTTCAGGCCAGAACCTATTATGCACTTTGGCCTCTGTTAATAAACATCTAGACATATTCATAATATCTCTGTTATACTTTTTTGCTGTACCATTTAATTCATGAACATATGGTGGACAAGGTTCAATAGATATTCATTTTTCTCTAGCAAAACTATGTATATCTCTATTCATATACTCCTTGCCATTGTCATATCTCAGTCCTTTTACCTTTTTTTCAGTCTTACTTTCAATTATATTTACATAGTCAATAAAACAATTGTATACCTCACTTTTCAACTTGATACAATAAATGTTAGCTACCTTACTGTACTCATCTATAAAAAGCTAGAAAATATTTCTCACCGTTTAAACATATAGTACTGTGTTGTCCATTTAAGTCAGTATGTACAATCTCTAATATTTATTTTGATCTAGTTCTCTCATTTTTAAATGGTAAATTATGCATTTTATTTTGCAAATATATTCCACATTTCAAATTATCCTCTAGTTGCTTTGGCAAACCTTCAAGCATTTGTTTATCACACATTGTTTTTAGATAATGAAAATTTACATGTATATTCTATTTTATCTTTCGTTTTCAGTCATATTAATTTGACTGTTATATTTGATTCAGTTTTTACCATTTCACTAGTCATATGATATAAATCATTTTTATTACATGCTAAAGCAATTAAATTTCCATTTGGATTATTTACTTTTGAAATATTTCCTACTGTTACAATTTTATTTTTATTTGTAAGTTTCCCATAACTAATTTAATTTCTATCCATTTCTTTCACATAAAATACATTTAACATTTTATTTTCTACCATTTGACCATAAACATTAAATTTGTGTAAAACATTACCTATTTTAGTTGCTTTTAAAAACCGACCATCTCCAATTTTAACATTTGCTGGTACTTTGAGTTCAACAAACTCATAAAAATATTCATCATTATTTATGACATGATCAAAGCAACCACTATCAAATAACCATTTTACTTTACCGACACAACTATTAACTTTAACTTACAATTTTTCCAATTCGGGTCTTACTCGATTTCCATATTTACCGTCTTCAGTTTGCTGTCCTTATTTGATTTTGCCTTTGTTGTTAACCACCAGATCGACGAAGTTGACTTGAGCCTCGCGACCGGCTCCTCTTCCCCCACCACCACTGCCAAGATGTTGCCAAGGTTTTTTTTTTTTTTTTGCTGCTACTGGCGTCCGCAGCCTTGCTTCTGAGCACCATCACTGGGCTTCTATAAATTTTCACTTGGTCTCATGCTCGTACACTGAGCCTTAAAATATCCATACTTGCCACACCTAAAACATGTTTTGTCTTTTTTTTCTTTCAGCCTTAAATGCACTTGGACTGTTTTTGTTTCCTTCCTATTTTTCTTTTAATTAAACGATTTTTATTTTACTTTTTACATATCCAACAGTTTGATCTCTTTCTTTCAGTACATCAATTAAATCACCAACATCGCTTAACAAATTTGGAAGCATTTTTAATCATATAACTCAGTTTTTATCTTTCGCTTACTTTAGCACCTGCACTTTTATTTTTTTATTTATTAAATATTTTAAATTCCCAACAGCCCAGGACATCTTCTGGGACTATTTTGTTACAATGTAGCGGATGCTTACAGTGCACATGAAATTTAGTTATATAGGTATAATTAATTTTTCAAGAGTAAACTTTTACAAGGCAAAGACATAGTAAAAGATTTATGACAAGATATAAAAATTACACATGGCAGCTAATGTAAAAAAGAATATCATTCAAACAAAGCAATGTATATAAAAAGAAAAAAAAAGCTGTAATCATTGTATAATTCAAGTTTAGGTGTTTTTATTAAGTTCACTAACTTTTCAAACTCAGTAAAAAAGTCACTTGAATCTTCAAATTCTTTTAACCACAATTTATCTATTTCTTATAGAAATTTGTAATGCAGTGGATTCCTTCAAGTACATTTCGTCGAACTTTTTCATAATTTCATACGCCGTCTCTTTGTCTTTTATAAACTGTAACTGAACATTCGAAATATCATTGTAAATCACATTGATTGCCTTCAAGTCCTTTTTACTCCAATCGTCTTCTTTATTTGTCATACCTTTTTCTCTCGTCGCTGCCTCTTCACATTTCTTTAATATTAAAATCATCGTGATTCTCTTTTTCCAACAAACGTATTCCTTGCCGTCAAAAACAGGAATTCTCATTTCATCCGCCTTCTTGAGGCTTTCGTTTTAACCACGAGCTGCAACCATTTTAAACTATAACTAGAAAAAGTTTATGTTCAGAGGTTATAGACCAATTGAGAATAGCTAATTAGCAGTTTGATATGTTTATTAATAATCAGAAATAAACATAAATACATATTACGAACAAGAAACTATACCCGTACAAAAGACAACGAAATAATACGTGCGTGGCAACAATCATGTTACTACATACATTTTTCTGGTTAATGACATTCAGAGTAACCACTATCCACTTATTAGGTACCTAGGCTACTCTAATGACATATTGGCTGTATCCGAATAGTCTACTTATGCGGCGTCACGTTGGCTCGTGGCGTTGTTAGCTGCATTGGCAATCACGTGACCAAGTGTAGATCTGTCAGAATAGTCGCGGACTAGACGCTGCATTTTTCTCAGGGTCTTGGTAACCATGGTTACGAAAGCTACTAGCCACGAGGCGTTGGTGCGCTGTTTGACTGGCAATTGTTTTAGCATTGCCGTTTCGTCTGTTGTGCACCGACTTACACGAATTATATTATATTCGGTAGGAAGCAGCACTGTGGGCCCAAGTGTGTTGCCGTTCGAATAGTTTGATGTAGTCTTCACTATGAAAACCGCGAGAAGTGTAAAATTATCAAAGACTGCATCTACTCTGCATCAAATCACGTGTACTTGACTATTCGGATACAGCCATTGATAATAACGCTTTTTATTGGAATGTAAAAATCAAAATTTAGCTTGTAGAATTGTAGTGACGTGAACTATTTCCGAGATAGATATTTTTCTTTATCCCTAAGGCTACGAGCATTTCTTTATCTATGGCTACAAGCGTTTGTGAAATTATTTTGATTACGTTGTATTTGTTTAGTTGTAACCAGAGTCAAAGATTGTAGCTTGATTAATCCATCCATAATAAGTTGAGAGCAATGATTATATTTAGACAATTATTGTGCTGTGACATATGATCCTCCAATGATGTTACTTTATGGAACATGCAAATAGCACTTTTCAACTGTTAATAATAACTAATTTAATACACACATGCTTAAGGACAATGTGGATTTGTATATTTAAAAATTTTCTTTATTTAACATATTATACAGATTAGACACTTGTCATTGTTTTACAAACAGTTGCTTCTAGATAATTGGACCAATAGTATGACATGATGGTGCTACATATATAAAAATAGTATTAATTATTATGAAAATGAAGCTATTTAAACTGATAGTCCACCATAAAAATTTTAGTGGTAAGATTTGCTTTCATTTTAAAATGCATTCAGTTTATGGTTATATTTAGATTTAAGATTTGCTATCATTAAGAAGATAAATATCTGATCTATAAAATCAAATGTAAATTAATAAAATAATAACTGGCCTTAATTCATTGTTGTATTTATTACCAACGTCAACCATTCTTTAAACCTGCTTTGGTGGCCGCATGGTCTAAGGTGCTATTCTTGCAATAGACTAGACTGCCGATGACGGGGAGAATAGGGTTCGATCCTGGCTGGATGTACTAAAGGCGGTTCTTCCAAAAAGGTTTTCCACTCTTCCTGCACAAATGCGGCCACACTTCCTATAAATTTGACCTTCCAAATTTCCAATTCATTAGTGAAATTAGTACATATTATAAGCTGAATGAGTTGTGAAACGTGTAAAAATAATTATTTCGAGTTGGCTCACCAACACTGATTGATGTACATGACAGAAAGGTCCCAGCTTGAGTCAACTCTTGACTGTTTGCACTAGAATTGATTTTTCCATCAAATGGGTTTCCATCCTCTTTCTAGGGGAATGTTTTGTTAATTCATTGTTGATTACTATTGGATTTTACAGTATGGCATATTTAAAAAAAAATTACACATTATTCGGCTACTGTAGCTATTATTACCCATTTCTTCCACTGATCCAGCCATTTGTACTGGTATATTATTATAAGCACCGCATCTTACTACCCGTTCGGGTCATACACATGTACTGGTATAAGGTCTGAAATTTTTTTTTCTCATGGGAATAACTTGAGATCGCAAATTGTCACAATAAGCCATATTATAAGTTCATACATTGGTAGACTAATGTCAAAAAAATTATACTTAAATGACATAGTAAAATATTTCTATGATCAATTTGATTTTGCTACACTTCTCTCAAAATGTACACTCTAATTTGTTTTTTTTACCAAGCTTAATTGTGAAACATCTATTAGTATATACGGTACTATTTAAATTGCGTAGTAAAATAATATTTAATTTTCTCTTGTTGTTTAACAAGTAACTTACATATTAGCCTATTCACTATTTCATTCAAATATTTATATTTGCTCATTTCCTGATAGCCGTTGGAAATGTTTATTGGTGGATTAAAGATGTCATTTTAATTTAATTAGTTTTATTTATTTTTAATGCCATTTTCAGGCGAAGACCTGATAATAAATCCAAAAGATTTCCCCGGAATCAACAAAGGTGACATTGTTGAAATATATCATCCAGAAGATGAATTCAGTCGGCTTCTTTTACAAATCACATCTTTCAAGGAAGATCTACAGACAAGAGGTTAGTATTTTATTAATGGGGATGTTGTATGTACACCATATTGAGACTTAATGCTGTTTAAATCTTATTATTGGTTTAATAAATCATCATTATGAACAGCTTTCAGTCACCGGCTGGGTTTGTTTGGAACATAATTCTCTCCACTGCCTACTTTCTTCCCACCATCTCTCCCCCTCCACTTTGGCCCAGTTTTCTCCTCTTCCCTTTCCCTCCTTATTCCCTTTAGCCATCTGTCCCTTGGTCTTCCTCTCGGCCTTCATATATAACATACTCCTGGTCATCCTTTCCCCCTTCGTTCTTCTCTCATGGCCATACCACCTTAGTCGTGCCTTCTCTCTCCTGTCCTGGACTTGCTCTTTCCTTACTATTCTTCTCTCATTTCTCATGCTGTCAAATTTTGTCACACCAATATTGCTTCTCAGAAATCTCATTTCACTCACTTGCAGTCTGCTTTTACCCTGTTCCTTCATATCCCACATTTCTGCAGCGTACGTCAACGTTCCAACCCCTCATCCATGTTGAGGGAGGTAGGCAACGGCATGAAGTAGGGAGTTTCTGTGGGGTGATCACTTCAGTAGCTGTGAAGGCTCTGCAGGGCTGAACCTTGAAAAGTGACGGCTGATGAGGCTTTAGCGAAACTACAATAGGCCTAGCAAGCCAGTAGTGGATGCAAAATTGTTTTCAAAATAGGCTTACCATAGTAAACATGTTCCATAAATACTTCTCAAGTCCACAGTGCTACAAATAAATCTTCATGTGTTTGTGGTTAGTGAGGTCGAGAGCAGGTCTCGCTATCATGTTTCATTCTGGTCCAGTACTGTACTTAAACTGTTTAAAACTGTAATAGTGTTCTAGTGATGCTGTCTGTCTGTGTGTCTGTATCTTGGCCTTGGGCCAAAACCATTTTACTGATCAGGCTAAAACTTTGTATCTAGGGTTTCTATAAGGTTCCTCAGAGGTGTTTTTGAAATTAAATATCTATCTCTAAAATTAAGGGTACATTAGTTTACTAAAGGTAAAAAAAACCCAACTATGTTGTCAAAATCTGCTTTAACAAGTTTGATTAGATTTTAGGCACTGTTTAACATTACAAACACAATGGCGACTCTCATGAAAATGACATACTAAGGGTACTTTACATAAGAAATTTTCAATTTTGATCATATCTCCAAAACTATTTGAGATATGAAATAACTTACTGTTGTAAATCTGTATTACTATTCATAATAAAAATCTTTTATTTGAAATAATTTGTATAAAACCAATAGTTTCTGAGCTATAGTTAAATACAGAGTGGCGCAAAAGTCGTTTTCCCCTTACACATTTTTTTTAGCACCACGTCTTACTACCTGTTCAGGTTATATGATTATCTACTAATTACACTAATAGTTTTATGGATTAGGAAGGTTATATTAAAGTCATTGTACCCGAACTTGCATGGAGGGAGAGTGGAAAACTATTTTGGAAAACTACCCTCAATACACGTGACTGAGATTTGAACCTCAATCTT
Organism: Timema cristinae; assembly: GCA_039000515.1. Taxonomy (NCBI): domain Eukaryota; kingdom Metazoa; phylum Arthropoda; class Insecta; order Phasmatodea; family Timematidae; genus Timema; species Timema cristinae. The sequence continues at coordinate 20,685 of JBCFYV010002269.1, forward strand.
CTTGTCTTTGGCAGTCTAGCCTACTACAAGATTAGTGCGTTAGACCATGCGGCCATCGAAGCGGGTCACAATTATTTCACATGTATATTTCACAAATAATGTTCAAACTGTTTTCCATTCTTTTCAATACATTTCATAAAATGACTTTCAACAAAATCACAAAATGTGGCAATAAATATTTATATTCATTAATGACATAAAATATTATCAAATGTTATGTCTTTTATTAATTATCAAGTAAGTGGAAACTGACTTTTGTATAATACTATATGTTTTTTTTTTATGGAGCTATTTGAGGATTGACATTGATTGTTATGCTCTTTGGTGGACATATATGTTCCTCTTTTCTCATTTTCTCAATGTTTTTTGTAACTATATTTTTTAATTCATTCTTGGTGGGAGTGTTTCTGCAACAATGTATAGTTTTTCATTTTGAAGTAGGCCTAAAAATGTCTTTATTTTAATATAAAAGAGAGATCATGTCTGTGTGTTACACTGTACCATTCTTTTTCAGAAACAATTAGTGTTGAGCAGAGCATCGCGACTGCGTTCCAACTGAGAACTTACGCAGATGTTTATATGAACATTGTGAAACCTGCCGACGTAGCCTTGGACTCAGTAGAGCTGACTTTCAAGGATCAATACATGGGGAGGAGTGAGATGTGGAGGTTGAAAAATAGCCTTGTACGTTACTTAAATTTGCACACCATCTTCATTTTCTGTGCCAAATTTAATCATAAGAGTTATCTAACTAACTAACTATTAATTTTGAATTATAGGCCTATATGTTGCTTAATTTTCATCTCAACTCATGTATAAACAAAACATAGGTCACTAAATTATATTTATTTTTATAATAAAAAAAAATTCTCATCATTAGAATTTTTCTCATAAGCTTAAGTGAAATTCTGAAAATTGAAAAATGACACCTGGACACGGGAACCTAACCTGGGATCTTTGGCTTAGTACGCCAATGCTCTATTCACTGAGCTGTCCAGGAATCGTCCTTTGCCCAGGGTTGTTCTTCACTCATATTATAAGGCAGAGTCTATAATGGACGTGCAGAAATCATCGGCTACAAATGTGTGATTTTATTAAGATCACGAACTATCAGATAACGCAGCCACCTTCAACTCCTAGACTCTGCCTTAAAATGTGAGTGGAGAATGACCCTGGGCACGGGACGATTCTGGATAGCTCAGTCGTCAGAGCATTGGCGTACTAAGCCAAAGATCCCGGATGTTATTTTTCAATTTTCAGCATATGATATCTAGATAGAGTAATCCTCACTAAAAAGCATAAATAATAGCTTTGGCTATTTGATTCTTAAGTGAAATTGTCGAGCAAGAATTGTGGTTCAGGGAGTACATAATAGAGTAGAAGAAGCACGAGTATGATGGAATGGACATGTAATGAGGATGCTGGAGTACACGATATAGTAGAGGGAAGCAAGAGTAAGATGGTATGGACATGTAATGAGGATGTTGGAGTAGAGGAAGTAAGAGTGAGTTGACAGGGACATGCAATTAAAATGAAGAATAAAATTATTTCAAAGTGAATGATGAAGGTAAAGTTTGTTGAGGAAAAAAATACTTCAAGAGAGACCAAGGCGATGGAAGTAGCATATAACAGATAGCTAGAAAATTAGATGAGAATTATGGAAACATGTTGGAGGAAGAATGGTGGAAGGAAGATTTGAGTCATTTTACTAAACTAGCCCATCCCCAGGCTGGAAACAGTCTATGATGGTGGTGACGTATCATTATAGATGATTTACTATGGTCTTAGGGTGTTTTCAAAGATGTCTCTATATGTGATTGAACTTTTATACATATCAAATGGTTTTGTTCCAATTTTTGATCATTTTTCCAGGTAAATACTTGTGTTTATTTAAACAAAAAGATCGAGTTTTGTGGTGGTAGCGTCCGATGTCAAGTTCACGAAATGTGGTCCATGGGTGATCGAGTTGCATGTGGAGTTATTACTGATGACACAAAGGTTTGTCATATGTTTCATTTTGATCATCAGAGCCAGTATAGGTGCCTATAAGATGTTAGAATTTTATATTTACTCAGTTTAGAAAACATTTTTTGGTATTTTGTTTGAAACAATGTTGTTTTAATAGATGATCAAGTTCAGGCAAAACATCATCAAAATCTACATTAATGTGTAATAATAATTCCAAAAATGCTCTTTCTTATTTTATTGTTTTTAAAATATATTATTGAACTATAATATAAATTTTAGTATTCATCTAAAGAAGAAATCAATGCTTTAATTTTTTAAATAAATAAGCTATTACAAAAACAAATATATATATTATAAAAATATACTTTGAAATAAATAAATAATTATTTTATAATCAATTTTAACTTGTATTAAACTAAGATAATTGATTTTATTGATATCATTACATCTTACTACCTGTTCAGGCTATACACATATATGATAATTACTCTAATGAGGTAGGGATGAGGAAGGAAGCGTTTTAGAGGTAATCTACCCACATTTGGATATATGGAGAGTAGAAAACCATTTAGTAAATACAATCCCTAGTAGACCTGACCAGGATTCGAACTCGGATCTCCCCATCATTCGCAGTCCAGTCTAATACGAGAGTGACGCCTTAACCATTTGGCCACTGAAGCAGATATTTTGTTTATTATATTCTTTCCTTTGTTTTTTATAGGTTCTATTTTATTGTTTGGCTTTCAGGTGGTGTTTCGGTCAAACACCAGCATGGTGTATCTGTTCATCCAGATGAGTTCAGAAATGTGGGACTTTGATATTCATGGAGATCTTTATTTTGAAAAAGCAGTTAATGGTTTCTTGGCTGATCTTTTTCAAAAATGGAAGGTATGTTGAGTTGACAACATTACTAACTGTTCAATCAAATTAACATTAAGGATGGGATTCTTGAAACCCTTGAACCCTTAAGGATATTTGAGTTCTGAGGATTCGAGAAAGTTTCGGATTCAAGACTTAAATCCTTAAAAAAAAATTTTTTTTTTTAAATTATATAAGTGAAATTTGTTTTAAGAGCTCTATTACTACTTATTGATGGTTCAGAACCATTTATAATAAAGGACACACTTAACAACCAGACCCTAGAACAGTAATCTAACACTTAACTGAATGTATGAATATTATAATGAATTGATTATAAGAACGAATGTTAACATATGGCTACTATTTATATTTTATGTTAGTCTATTATATCTATATTTCCTCTTATGTTCCTAATTTTTTCCATGATTCGGAGTTGAGATTCTGGATTCAGGATTCAAAGGTAGATTGGAGATTCAATTCACATTTGTAAAATAATGGATTTGACTCGACTCTAAATAACAACTATTTTCCCTCTTTATTAGTAGCGTGTGAACTAAAATTTTAAGATTAATTTGTACATTCCTTTTTTGTTTGTTTATTTATGTGTGATAATTGTTTATATTTAAACTCCTTCTGCAGAAAAATGGCAGTAACCATGAAGTGACAATAGTACTTTTCTCGCGCACATTTTATAAAGCAAATAATTTGGAAGAATTCCCTGGTTACATGCGGGAATGCTTGCAACAGGACTACAAAGGACGCTTCTATGAAGATTTTTACAGGTTTGTTCACACATTTCCCTAGGAACCAGATCAATATTAAAAATAATGGATTTGGTTGTCCCTACACTGATCATCACCACCACAATCACCACCATCACCATCACCATCATCATCATCATCAACTCTTCCCAGCCTGTGGCCGGATTAGTTTAGTAAAATGCCTCCATCTTCCTCTATCCTTCCAACATTCTTCCACCTTTAATCGCTTCCACTCTTCTCCTCTCACTTGAACACTTTCTGTTATCTGCTTCTCCCATTTCTTTCTTGGCATTCCTCACATTCTTTTCCCCCTACATACTTCATCTCCATGTATGACTCCTTAACTCAGAAGCTTGTCTCTACTGAGCTAAGGGTTTGGTACCTGGCATGACCGTAAAATTTATCATTGGTGAAATGTTGGTTTCCCCTTTCACAGTGATGGCTTAGCGGCTAGATTTTGTGTATTTTATAGACTTAACTTTGATTATAAGTGGTATTCTGTTAAAAAAAAATTGCTAGATCAAGGATGAAATGGTTCGGGCATGTGAAGAGGATGGAGATTGGAAGAGTGGTGAGAAAGTGAATGGAGGAGGTAGTTGGGAGAAGACCGAGAAGAAGATGGATGGACGCTGTAAAGGAAGACATCCAGAAGAGGGGTGACTGGAGGACCATACATGATGAATAAATATATCTAGATAGAAAGAAATGGAAGAGGCTCACAAATTGTACCTGCTTTGCTGAAACAATAAACTGATAATGATGATAGTTATAATCAGTCGGTTCATAAACTTCATTTTAAATACCTCAAATAAAAAAAAAATCTTCATTCTTTTGGTAATCTCTCCTTTTTCATCCTCATAACGTGACCATACCATCTATGATCTATATGCTTAAATTATATGACTTTCTCTGGAATAAATGTAGGCCTCTGATATATCTTTCTACATGTGTGCATATTTTTCTGAATGTTATTTGTATGAAAGTATGCAAATAAGCACAATATTTCTACAAATATCATCTTCAGAAAACACTACTACGTATAGTATTTGCAATTGTAAGTCAAATATATTATGGTAAATAATTATTATATCTGTTTTCAATGCTGCAGATTTTTTTGCTTGTTTTATTGCACTATTTTTATACTGTTTATGATACTAAAGTATAATAATAATAATAATATAATAATAATAAACACTATTTTGTAATTATGTAGGGAAAGTGGTGGTTTGATTTTGTCAAATATGTAAATATAATAATTTAATTTGACCTCACTGTGTTGACGAGTCCCAAAATAATAATAATAATAATTTAATTTGTATATCATATATATGAACCTTTTGTTACCTATGTCCACACTCAATAGTCCTAATTAAGACTTAACATTTCGGACTCTTGAGAGAGGAGAAAAATTTCACCAACTTCACTATTTCCAACCATAATATAATATATATATATTTTTTTTGCATCACATCTTACCGCCCTTTCGGGTTGTACACATATTTACTAATAATACTAATGTGTTAGGTATGAGGAGGTTGGAATTCAGAGGAAGTGTACTCGCATTTATGTGGAGGTAGAGTGGAAAGTCATTTAGGGAAAACCACCCTCAGTAAACTCGACCAGGAGATATTCCCGTCCATTATATTGCGATAGTGACACCTTGGACCGTTCGACCACCAAAGTGGGCTTTCTTCAATATAGACAACATCCTTTGGGCTATGTTAAAATTAAGGTTTTAGGTCTTGGACCACGTCTAAGACAATACCAGCATATTGCCTTTTGTAATTACACCTGAAATGTTGAAAGTTACTATTTATTCAATGCGGCTCAAACTCTAAAACATTAGTTTAAATTTAAACACCGGCCGCAACTTAGATAAAAACAATTTATTTTGGGCTGTTAAATCTATTCTTTGTCCTTGGCACCATAGAGTGGCTGTCCAGAATGAACGCTACGATGATTGGACCAACACGCTGGTTCAGTTGCGCCGGCTGTTTACCGACTACCAGAATATTGTCCTTGAGTACCACAAGAGGCCCGGGGTGCCGATCCCTAATTCTGTCAACTCTACTGCAGCTCAAGGAAACTTCCTGGAGGTCCTAAATATGTCTCTCAATGGTGAGAATAAATTGGGCATTAATAATTATTTGTTATTCATACATTCGCTCATTTATGCTTTTGTTTCTTCATCTATGCCAGTGGTTCCCAACCTGGGGGCGATCGCCCCCAAGTGGGCGATTTGGGTTATCATGGGGGCAATAAATAAGTGGGGGGCGATTTGGGGGCGATGAGTATCCAAAGGGGGAAAAGTTAAAATAGTACTGTACAGTAGAAGTTGCCGGGTAGCACGAGTCACTGGCTATTCTCAGCCGGCGAGTTCACTGCACTCACCCCTCTTCACAGTCCCCCATCTGTTGTTGTTCAGCGCGGCCGACTGGTGACTCAACCCCCTCCCCTCCTGCCAACACAACACACTTGCCATTGACCTACATTCGTCTTCAGTATTCACTAGCCTTTGTGTGCCTAACCATCAGTTTTTGTGCGTGTCTTTTCTGTTTTTGTGCGTTTGTTTTGAAGTGTAGAAGTTCATGCACAATGGATTCAAAAAAGAAGAAGTGTCGTCAATACTCAGCTGAGTATTTAAAATTCGGTTTTATCACGTCACCGCAAAATGTGCCGTTTCCACATTGTCTTTGTGTGATAAAACATTTACTAGTAATGAAGCCATGAAGCCTTCGCGAATGAAAGATCATTTATCAAGAGTACACAGTGATAAAGTGAGTAAAGAACTTAGTTATTTTCAATACCTCAAAGCTAAAGCTGTTAAACGGCCTAATGTGAGTGAATTATTTAAAAAACGAGCAACCGATCTTGACAAAGGTCTTCTTGCTTCTTACGAGGTGTCTTTATTGATCACTAAATGTGGTAAACCTCACACAATCGGCGAAACTCTTTTTTACCGGCTACCAAAAAAATTGTTGAAATCATGCTAGGCGAGGGCCCTAGTAATAAGATAAGTCAATTGATTCCTTTGAGCAACAATACTGTTTCCAGGCAAATTGACGAAATGGCCACAGATGTTGAATCCAAACTCATCAATTTGTTGAAAAAAAGTAAATTTGCATTGCAGATTGATGAATCAACTGTGATTGATAACAAAGCAATTTTATTAGCTTATGTGAGGTTTATCAATGAACAAAAGGAAATTACCAAGGAAATGCTGTTTGCTAGAACTTTGATCACTGATACGAAGGGATCGTCGATTTTTAAAGTGGTACAAGATTATTTTGAGGAAAAAGAGATTCCCCTAACAAACGTGAGCGCTTGCGCAACAGACGGTGCTCCTGCCATGTCAGGTCGTCATGCTGGGTTTCTAGCCCACCTTAAGAAAGAAGTGCCAGAGGTCATCAATATTCACTGTGTCATTCTTCGTCAACACTTAGCTCCGGAAAAATTGAGTGGTGTCCTGCATGAAACTCTAAAACTGGTCATTACTGGTGTCAACAAGATTAAAGCTAATTCCCTCAATGACCGTCTGTTCCGACAACTTTGCCATGAAAATGATGAGGAATTCGAACGCTTGCTTCTACATACGGCCGTGAGGTGGCTTTCCAAAGGAAACTGTTTGTGCTGTTTCTTCGAATTATTTGACACGGATACCGAGTTTCTCGACACGTCTGATCCTGTTTTAAGTGAGAATTTGAAGCAACGCAAGTTGGAACTTGCGTACCTTACAGATATTTTTGAAAATAAATGAACGAAGTCAATATAAGGCTTCAAGGAAACAAGATGAACCTTATCAAGGCCAAAGGAATTATTTCATCATTCATCGCCAAGTTTGATATTCTCAAGGTAAATATTGGCCGTAAAGAGCTGATTCAGTTTCCGACCCTTAAAAAGTGTTCAGTGTCAGCTAACGGGACTCCTGAACTCCCAGAAGACAAAATCCTAATTTTTACTGATCACCTTGACCAGTTAAAAACTGACATGGAATTAAGATTTGAAGATTTGACCAAGTTACAAATTCCTGATTGGTTTATAGATCCATTCTCGTTTGAAGATGTGGATAAGCTTGATAACTCTTTGCAGACAGAGTTTCTAGATCTGAAGTATGACTGTGAGGCGAAAATCATTTTCAAGCAGAGCGGTTACGAGTTAGGCTGGGTGAAGATTATGGACACTTATCCATAACTGTGGGGAAAAACTGAACCACTTCTCATCTCGTTCCCGTCAACATATTTAGTTGAAAAAGGATTTAGTTCTGTTGTCCAGCTCCTCACAAAATAAAGAAATAAGTTGGACATTTGCCTCAAAGGAGACTTGCGCTTGAACTTGACGAACATAAAGCCGGATATTCAAGCTTTAACTGAAATCCACCAAGCACAAGGCAGCCATTGAAAAGGTAAAATAAAACAATAACAAATTTTCAAACTTTCATTTATTTTTTCAAATTTTAACTGTCAACTTTCTTAATTTTTCCAGATTCCAATTTAAAAATGAAAATATGTACTCCTGTTTTTTAAATGTACATCAATGATCTTAGTTAATTATTTCACTTCTTTGTTATTTAAAAAAAATCTGTAAAAAATGTACATTTTTTTTCTATTCTATTCAAGAGTGACCGGATAAAACTTCTTTGGTGTTTTTTATATACGGTAGTAGAATTGTTTATAATAATAAAACTGCTTTATTATTTACACCTTACTTCAAATTAAAATTAGGCATACAATGAAAATGAAAAGGTGGCGATAGGTGTTAGTCAACCTCTAGAAAGGGGAGATGGGCCACAAAAGGTTGGGAACCACTGATCTATGCCATCAATAAATAAAGCTACTCCATTTTTCTGCATCTCCACCATTTTTTTAATTCTATTTCATATTGCTCTAATTTTTAATCAAATGTTTACAGGTTACAGGCTAGTACACTATTTCTTTAAATTTATTTTAACAATGAGTCACAATGGTTAAATTACATTATCCATTTGTTCATTGACTTTACTTTAATACAGCCATTACTGTTACCAGCCTGTGGTTTGGGTCAGTTTTTATTCAAGTCATATATTTTCCTCTATCCACTTTCTAGGCCTGTCATAGCTTAAGATGCCTTATAATCTAACTTAAGATTAGGACAAGCACAACATCCAGTCCCCCAGACGTTAATTCATCAATGTGAAAGGGTAAACCCACATTTCACCAATGATAAATTTTTCGGCCATGGCGGAAATAAAATCTGGGACCCTTAGCTCAGTAGAAGGACATGCTACCGACTGAGCTAAGGCGTCAAATAAAAATAGAACATTAAAATTTGAATTTTGGTAACAAAAAAGCCCTTTTTTAATGAAAATTTGACTATGTATTTACTGGATGTTTTTGGACAGTGTTCGAGAAGCACTATTTGGACCGTAGCTTTGACCGCACGGGTCAGTTGTCTGTGGTCATCACTCCTGGGGTAGGCGTGTTTGAAGTGGATCGGGAGTTGACCAACGTGACGAAGCAGAGGATTATCGATAATGGTGTGGGTAGTGACCTGGTGTGCGTGGGAGAGCAGCCTCTACATGCGGTCCCGCTCCTAAAGGTAAATACTCCTCACAGCGAGTGGGTTGTATACTTGGTCTGTTTGAAGTTTGAAATTTACAATATTTGTTTTAATTTGTGACACCTTTAATAGTTTTTATATTATTATTAGTGATGGGACCCACAAATTAACGAATTTTCGAACTCTCAAACCCTTGAATTCTTTAACCCTCAAATCCTTGATGCACTTGATGCCTCTTATACTAAAGGATATTTGAGATTTGTGAAAATATCTAATTCAAGATTTTAAAAAAGTATTTCAAAATCCTGAATTAGAATTTGTTTTAGAGCTTTAATACTGTCTATTGGTGGTCCATCCCCAAGATAATTATTAAAAAATTTTAGTAACCAGACCCCAGACCATTAATTTAACACTTATATGAATGAATGAATGAATGAATTTTATAATGAGTGTTAATTGTTAACCTTTAGTTATTTTTATTTACTGTTAGTCTCTATATATTTAAATTTCCACTTATGTTCATAATTTTTTTACAAGGTTCGAATTTGAGATTTAGTTTCATAAAATAGTTAATTTATCTTATCTGTAATTATCATTTTTATTACTATTTTTCCAACTTGTATTACTACCCATTTGGATTATAAGCATACATATTGATCATGCTAATGGACTAAAGGTAAGGAAGGTAGAATTTTGAGAAGCTGTACCCATATTTGTATGTAAGATTAGGAAATCATTTAGGGACTAACACCCTCAGTATATTTGTTAATGAATTGAACCTCGATCTCATGATTCACAGTCAAATCTATGGGGAAAGTTATGCCCTAGACATTTCAACAATCAAAGCAGGTTTTATATATGTTATAATGCTAGTATTAGCTATTTTACTAAATAAACTTGAGAAGGAAGGTGAGTGTTTATCAATTGATTCATCTGGGCTGCTAATGCTCACATAATCCTGCATGATCTTGTACTCAATTTTTGTGTCAAGTAGAACATTTTCTTTTGAGAATATTTTATTATGACAAAAAAAAATGTATATTTATAAATATTTTTAATCAATGATATATTAGCTATATTATCTGAATTTTTAGAACTGTAACAAGCCACATATTTTTTATTACAGTTTTTAGATACTTTTTAAGCAGCTCTAAACACATTAAAATTGTAAATTTATTGCAAGGAAAAATTTTATCCTATCCATATATATTAAATAATTAAAAAATATTCAGTTTTTTTTGCGGCGTGTCTTAATATCCATTTGGGTTAAATGCTTATAGACTAATCGGGCTAATAGTTTTAGGGATTAGGAAGGCTATATTTATAGGAAGTGTACCTACATTTGTATGTGGGTAGAGGGGAAAACCATTTGGAAAAACACCCTCAGTACACCTGTCCGAGATTTGAACTTCGATACCCCTGTCAAGAGTAATGCTTTAGACTATGTGGCCACTAAGGCGGGTATCTAGTAATTAAGTTGTATTATATTTGAAAGAAGGTACAGGAAAGTTGGATATAAATATATAAATATGTGTTTGATCCTTTTTGTTTGTTTCTATCACCTTTCCTGTACCTTCTTCCAACTATAATACAGTTCAATCACTACCTCATTAATCAAAAAGAGGTTTTCATTATAGAGATATAGTTATTAAGTAGTTAATTGTGCTAGTTTACTATTTTCAGTTTCACAACAAAGACACATCTTTGAATGCTGCAGACGACTACAGTATGCCTCACTGGATTAATTTAAGGTACCAATATCATGTAGATTTTAATTCATGTCTTAAAAACTAATTGTCTTTTTACTTAAATTATAAATGATTGTGAATTGAAAGGGCTAGAGTCCAGTTTATCTTGGGAAATTGGTTTTATTTTATGAATTTAGTATAGCAAATAAATTAGAGTTGGGTCGAATCCACTATTTCTCGAATCCGAATCCAAATTTTATTTTCGAATCTCGAATATCGAATCTGATTCCCAGAAAATCGTTATAAATTTTAATGATTTACAAATAGACCTACATTACACAATATAGGCCTAAACTGTGAATTAAGGTTTATTTCAACCATGCTTTCAATTATAATCAACCCCCCCTCCCAAAATACAGGTTAAAATCTAGCTAAATTAAACAATCTAGACTCATATTATTGTTTGAAAATCAAATCAATCAAAATTTGAGTGTCTTTTAGTTAATTTTAAAAGTGTTGTTAGAATGGGTTAATTTTCTAGAAAACATGTGAAATAAAAATAAACAGATTAGGCCGAGTTATCCTTTGATCAACTTTAATCATCAATAAAAGATATTTTATTGTGTTAAGATAGCAAAAATAAAAATACAAACAGATATTTTTAATAAAGACTAAAACAACGTGCTTAACAATTAAACATTGATTGGAAATAGTGAACTCAATGATACTTAAGTATGTATTATTATTATTATTATTATTTTATTATTTTCTTTTATATCCATTATCTATTTTTGCGTAGAAAACAAATACATTCGATTTCTTGCGATATATCGATTTTTTGAGAATACATTCTATTTGAAACACGAACAATTTTCGACTACAATCTGTTCATTCCCATTTTATAAGGCAGGACTTCGTTTGAATATTTCCATAATTACTTCAATAACATATTTAAAAGAAATAAGAACTAAGTTAAAATCAATTTAAAAATAAATAATGGATTAGCAAGTCGTTATTTGATTCTTAAAACTTGAGAGCGCTTACTTAGTGATCAGATTACCTGAATCAATTTTAAACAAACAATCGATATACGATACGTACGCCGGTAGGGATGAAAAACAGTTTTATCGCTGTCTGACAGTTGACAGTATTTATTTTTCAGGAAACCCAACAAAATGTCTAACTTAAGGATCGTATGCAATAAATTGGGGTTCGTTACATTGTTGTAGATAATTAAAACCAGTTGGGTAGTAAGAATTAACAGTATCTTAATTTTAATCATCCCTCGGGCGAGTAAACATAATATACGTCATGGCGGCTGACTTTGTATCATCCGTAATGTGTTCTTATTTCTGTTAAAAAAAAAGCCATAATTTTGTTTAATATATTTCGAGTTTATTTGTAATTCTAGTTTTGATTTTCAGTTTTTGAAGAGTTTTGATGTGTTTATTAAAATATTTACAAGATTGTTCGTGAGATGAAAGTTTTAGAAGTGAACATGTGATGAAACGGTCGAGTCCAAGTTTCCCATACGGTTGGGAGGTTAGGGTACTAGGCACGTAAGATTTTCCACACCTAAAAATTTTTTGTTTTAAAAAAAAAAATTATTCATGTTTATCTCTTTCGTCCGACAAAATTAATATTACAGATTAAGTTGTCCTTTTCAAGTAGGCCTAACTAAGTAATTTTTGAGTTCAACATATACTTTGTTTATGAGGTGAAAGATTCGATTATCGAATCCAGTAAAACACCGAATCCTCGAATCTCGAATACTTGTCAGGATTCGGTGGATTCGAGGATTCAAAGATTCGAGTGGCCCTTCTCTACAAATAATATAATACATATAAACCTAACCCACAAGCGGACTAAATCCTGCACCGTCTATTAAATATGTTGGTTCCTTTGCAGCTTTTATTCAACAAACAAAAAAGTGGCCTATTCCAATTTCATCCCGAGAATAAAGCTACCCCCCAAGCGGGCTAAACCCGGCCCTGCAGCCGACATAAGGTTTATCCCATCGGCCAAGTCCAAACTGATTCAGGAAGATGAGTGTATGCCCAACTCTCTGTTTGACTACGACGCTTACGATGCACAGGTGTTCCAGCTCCCTCCGGTACATACGGCAAGGTGAGTCAAAGATTAAGTGGGCGCATCTTCCTCGGAAGGTATTCAATTGACTGAAGAAGATGCCATGTGAGGTTGAAATAATTTAGTGCAGCGGTTCCCAAACTGTAGTACCTACAGTTATTCTCCATTCTAAGCCGCGGGAAAGCGAAACCAAACAAGCAAATCAAAGTCGGAAAAAGATAGGGCCTCATCAAATCTTATAAATATATTCAGACCAAGTCTAGCCAAAAGCAAAACGGATTTAAACAGTGGTTGGAGATGGTGCAACATTTATTTGAGCTCAAACAGATGGTAGAGCAGCACACCATTAAATATATCCTGAAATATTAAATATGCAGTATTGTCTTAGTGGTACCCACAATATTACAGAAATTGTTGGGGTTGTACGCCATTCAAAAATGTTTTGGAACCGCTGCTCTAGGGTTGTAAATGTGTTGGTGTTTTCAATTTTATTTGTACTTCATTTTTTACATTTTGATCAAGTTTATTTAAGGATGTAATGTAACATGTTGATGGCACTTTATTCATATTTATTACTAAAATATGTATGAAAATGGTGTGGAAAACCATAAAGTAATCATCACCATAATCATCATCATGACCTGTATACAGCCTGTGACCAGGTCATTTTAGTAAAATGCCTTCATATCCCTTTATCATTCCACCATTCCTCCTCTTTTAATTTATTCTTTTCTTCTACTCTCACTCACACACTTTTTGTTATCTGCTCCTCAAATCTCTTTCTTGGTATTCCTTGTGCTATTTTCCTTACATACTTCATCTCTATCATTTTCTTAGGGATCCTTTCTATTTCCATTCTCTTTACATGACCATATCATCTACCGGTATAGTAATGTTATGTAAGTGCCGTGTTGGCCCGAATATGGTACAGCCTCACACTAGGGGTGGACAGGATACTGAAACCTCAGGAAAAGGTTGAGAATTTGTCTATTCCCTTAGGTCGGGTGGGGCTGACCCTTTCCGAAAAGTTTCGGGTGGGAAACATAACAGGGGGCGGGGCGCGCTGTTATTGCCGACTCATCACTGTTCATCTCTTTTGTAGTCAGTCTTCTTATTTGTTACTTAGCAAACTTGGTAACTGGGATGGAGAGGGGGTTGTTTTTACCACTTTTCAGACAAACAGGTTGGGGAGGCACATGACTTATTGTGTTCTCTATATCAACAGTTATTTGTTAGGTTTAGCAAGTGAAAGAGCTTGAAAGGTTTAGAGAAAAACAGAGATACACTCTATTATATTTTGGGGTGTGGAAATGAGAGGAAGGAGGAAGGAAGTAGCTTGCCAAGGTCATCCATTTATGAGGGATCAGCATGTTTGTTGATGATGAGCCAGATAGGGAGTAGAGTATAACAACAGATGTTAAACAATCACTTTTGATGGGTGTCAAATCTAGACACGACATTTAAGAAAACAACTTTTAAGAGGTTTCAACCTAGATAATATTTTACAGTTTCATACTTAAAGCAAATTGAAGAGCTGCCAAACAGTATTTAGTTTGGTTTAATATTCTTTGCACTATGCAAATTATTGAATATAAAACACAATTTTCAAACAAAATTAACTAATAAAAATAATTACCATCAAAAATGTAATAAAATTAAAATACGAGGCATGTTTTTTAAGTAAGTACCGTTTTGAAATTGGGCCGCTGCGGCTGCCGCTCCCGCATGTGCGTTGAATACCTCCATCTGTTGGCTAGCCCCAGACGCTATTACGGAAGTATTCAACCGTGTTTACGTCTGTTTGTGAGTATTTAAAGTGACTCAGTCAATAGAAAATCCCGCCGACTGTGAAATACGCTCTGTTTTTTCGTTTTCTTCATTCAAAAGATGTGAAAGTGGGTGAAATTCATTGGCAGATCAGTGAGGTGTATGGGGAAAATATTATGAGCGAAGGAATGGTATGAAAATGGGTTAGAGCATTTAAAGATGGCCGCACGAATGTGCATGATGAAGAATGAAGTGGCGACCTTTTGTCATTACTGAAGATTGTGGGCAGAAAGTTGATGGAAAAGTTCAGAGAGCAGACACCATACAATTTTATCTTTATCTAATGAGTTTCCTCAAGTTTCAAGAAGGGTTCTTTATGGAATTGTGACAGAAACACTTAAATTATCATAAAGTTATCTCACGCTGGATACCGAAAATGTTGACTGAGGTGCACAAAACCAAACGTTTAACCAGTACTTTGACTTTTCTTGAGCAATACACGGATTTTGGTGATATTTTTTAAGCCAAAATTGTCACAGGCGATGAAACATGGGTGGCTCATGTTACCCCGGAATTGAAACAACAATCCATAGAATGACGGCATTCAACATCACCCAAGAAAGTGAAGTTCAAGCAAACAATCTTCCCGAAAAATCATCTGTAATGTGTTTTGGGTTAGGAAGGGGGTGTTGCTTTGGATTTTTTGCCTCGTGGTGACACAATAAATTTGAGACCTATTGGGAGACCTTAACGAAACTGTGCCGTACAATCCAAAACAAAAGGCATGGCTGCTGAGTGCAGGGATTGTTTTTTTATAAAAATACCTGCCACATGGGAAAAAAACGTACCCAAATCTCATCGAACTTTTTGGCTGGAAAACTTTTACCCTCTGTACGTCCTGACGGGGGTAGGACTACCACTTGTGTGAATTGGCGGGGGGGTTCTCCAGAAAAATGTTTGGGGGAAGGCCCGTACCTTGGATAAAACCCCCCCGCAGGAAGTGGGGGAAAAGGGGGGGGTTATATCCGAAAGATCCCCCCCTTTGGGGGTTCCTAGATTGGGGGGGCCGGAACTTCAGAAAAACCCCAAACCCAAAACAAAAAATTTTAAAAACACTGGGAGAGAAAACGACTGAGAAAAAAGGCTAAAAAACGAAAAGGGCCCCAAAAAAGGGAAAGGGGGGGGGAGAGACAATGAAACAAGGACAGTGACAATGACGAGGACAATGAACGATACAAGGATGGAAAAAATGGGAACGGGGAAATTTAACGGACTAAATGAGGTCTCGCGGGGGGGAAAATAGGGAAAGGAGAAGGGGTTTTTTTTTTTATAAATTTCTGGAAAAAAAACCTTTTCCATAGGGGAAAAGGAAAGGGGTCCGGGAAGTGGCAAACACAAGCCTTGTGGGGCTGGCATACCAGTTTGGGTATGGATTTTTGGTTTACTTTGGGGGAACCCCTTTTTAAAACCAAAAAGGAAAAACATTCCGCCTAACAATGGGGGGAAAAAAGAGGGGGAAAGAAACGGGGGGGGATGGGGGGAAACCCCCCGACTTTCAAACCCTTTTTTTTGGAAACAAGACGATAGGAAAGGTTTTTTTAAGGGCCCTAAACATCAAATGGAGTAAAAAATGCCTGGGACCCCCCTTGTACCCTGGTGCAATGGAAAATTTCCGGGGGTGAGAAATATTTAAAATTTGTTTTTTTTTAAAACTAGGATAAATTAAAAAAGGGTAGGGAAGGGAGGGGGTGGAAGGGGGGTTTTAAAAAAAAATTTTCCGGGGTGCGCGGGAAGAAAGGGGTGGTTTTTTCTTGTGTAGGGGAGAAATCCCCATAAAAAGGGCCCCCCCCAGTGGGGATAAGGGGGCCCCCCCCGGGGCCCCGTTTTTACGGGGGTGGGAACCAAATTTTTTTGGGGGGAACCACGGAGGAGGGGCCGGGGAAGTAAATCTTGGGGGGACCCCCGGGGTGAAAAATTTTCTCAAAAATAAATTTTAAAAAAAAAACCCCTTTTAATTTTAAAATTTTGGGGAAAATTTAAAAAGGATTTTTTTTTTTAAAAAAGGCCCCCCTTTTAAAAGGGAAAAATCCACCAAAAATTTTAAGATATTAAAAAAACCTTTTCCTGCAATTTTTAAAAAAAAATCTTGGTGGCGGGGCCCCTGAGATGAAGTGATCAAAAAGGCCTTTGCAGTGGTTTTTCAAAACAGGTGGCAAATTTTTAAAGGTGAATTCAAAAAATTTTACAATCACAATTTAATATTGTGGAAAAAATTTTTTTAAAATTTTAAAAAACAAGCCTTTTAAAAAAAAAAAAATAAAAAAAAAAAACCCGGGGAAACAAAACCCCTTATTTTAAAAAAAAAATCAAATTTAAAAATTTTTTTTGATAAATTCAAAAAAAAGGCCTTTTTTGGGTGGTAACTTTTTTAATCCCCCGGGGGTTTTTCTTTTTTAGGGTTTTTCCCCAAAATTTCAGGGGTTTTTAATTTAAAAAGAAATGGGACGGGCCGGGAAAAACCCCAAAGCTTTTAAAAAAAGTTAAAGGACATCATCAAAAAGGGGCCCCCTTTTTGCTGAGTGTTTTCCCCCCCCGGGGGAAAACCACCACCCGATTGCGGGGGCCTTTTATCCGCAACATGGGTATGACCCCCCTAAATTTTGTCAACCCCGGGTAGACGTATTCACCACCAAAAAAAGTTGGGGATCCATTTTAAATTTAAACCAAAAAAAATTTTAAAATTTTCTTTTTAATTAAAACAAATTTTTGAAAAAAGGTTGTAAAAAATTTTCCTGTTTTTCCCCTTTTCGGACACTCTTGGAACCGTTTGGGGGCCCCTGGAAAAATTTCCCCCTTTTAATCCTCTCAAATTTTTGGGTTATTTTTCTAAACTGTTGCGTTAAAAAAAGAAAAGGGGCGGAAAAAAGGCCCCATTTTAAAAAGGAAAAAAACCCTTTGTTTTTTGGGTAAAAAAAGGGGTTCAATAACTATAGGCGGGCCCTGGGTTTTAAAAAAGGGTGGTGCCCTACAAAAAATTGAATTACCCCCCAATTCCCCCCCTGGTTTTATTTTTTTTAAACACTCAGGAGGGGTTTGCTGCAAAGCCTTCTTTTAATTTAAAATTATTTTTTTTATAAAAAGGGGCCAATTGATAATGGTGAACAATCAATTTTAAAAAATTTTTACCTTTAAAAAAGGGAAAAAGTTCTTTTAAAAACTAAATTTTTGATTTTCTTTTCCCCCGGGCCCTTTCTTTTAAAAGGTTTTTTGAAGCTTTAACCCGCACTTTTTTTGTGGTTGCGGGAATTTTCACTGAGTAAAACCATTAAAATTTTTTTCCCCTTTGTTATCTCTTTAAAATTTTTTTTAAAAAAAAAATTTACATTTTAAAAATAAATGAAAGAAAAATTCTTGGGAATGAGCAAGAAAGTTAAAAACCAAATTTAATCTTGTTGGTTTTTTTTCCCCCAGGAATCGAAAAGCGGTTTTTGGTCAAGTAACCAACGGAAGGGAAAAAACCCTACCCCCTTTCCCTGTGGTGGGTTTGTGCGGGATTCCAAACCTTGGACTAACAAAACCTGGTCCTCCCCTGCGCTCATAACCCCTTTTTCCCCTTTTCCCCCCAGCCACCTCTTGTAGGGGGGCCTATTTCCAAAGGTTTTCAAGGTTCCCTTTTTTTTTGGAAAGTTGCACTTCCTTGACTTTCCACTATGAAGTGCTTTTGGTTTTGGCATGTGGTTCTTAAGGGAAGATTTACACCTCTTAGCAAAAAAGGTCTTAAAAAGATTAAAACAAATACAAATGCTGGAAATTGAAAAGAGTAACTTGTTTACATTTTCCCCTGATGCCACTTTGGAAAAAAAAAAAGTTTATCTAAAGAAATTGGGTTTTCTGTCCCACCAGGCTTTGTTTGTAAAACTTCCGAAGGGAATGAAATGGGAAATATTTCGCTTGAAAGGGGGAAAACCCCCTTGAAGTAAATATTGGGGGGTCTTAAAGATTTACCCTTGTGGGGGCCCCGTCTGGCATCATCTTGAATAGAAGTCGTGAAGGGAAGATTGGGGTTTGAAACCCTGGGGAAGTGTACTGATAGTTTTTTTTCCCTTTCCGAAATGTTTGGCCCTTCTGTTAAATTCAACCTTCTTTTCCAACTCATTGCGAATTGTATTGATAAAAACCAACTTTAAATTTTATTATTTTATTTTAATATTTTAATCGCTGGGTTCAGCGCCGGTGCCGAAATTCTGGACTGAAAAGACGCCCTGACCAAAACATTTAAAAAATTTTAAATAAAAACTATTGTTTCTTTTTTCTCCAGTATTTTCCGATTCAATCTTTATCTGCTAAAAGAACTCATCTTGATTACCTGTCGCTCAAAATTGAAAACAAATTTTTCTTTTTTCCAAATCCCGTAAAAAGAGTTTTTTCCCTTTTAAACAAGGTACATTTCCGCCCGGTTAATTGCCCTTTATAGGGAAAAGGCTACCCAACCCAGATTTCTTGAGGAAAATTCCCCGGGTTTTCCCCTGTTAAACGCTGTGTTGCTGACCTTGGCTCCAAGGGGTTTTTAAT
>JBCFYV010002270.1:0-39163 GCA_039000515.1 Timema cristinae
GGTACAGTCTGTTAGCAGTACCATCAAGATCCCTAACTAAGCACCACAACACCCAGTCGCCATTATTACAAATATGAAGAATAACCACAAGGGGTTTTATTTGGATATTCGCTACAAGCCCAATTATTCCCTGTCTCACCTGAGAAGTATCAACTATGCCCATGGGAAGATTCAGTAAATAAAATTATGTATAAACAAGAACGAAGTGCAGGTAACAAACATTGCCCAACGGCTAATTTATTGTAGTGGTAATTTACATGGAACCATATATTAAACATACTCCTATAAACATGGGAGACTCATCACTTCTCCTATTCAACTAACATAACAATGTCTAAGACCAGGCTAAGCGAGGAATAGTAAACGATCAGCATCCCCGTCTATACATTATTACAATGTCAACAATAGGTAAATTTAACCTCACGCTAGCTATCGCAAAAGATTACAATGTTAGATATATTTCCCAAAACCCAGTTTACAACAGTTAGCTCGCTAACGCCTGAAACCATTAACATATTCTTAGGTTATTATTTTTGATAGATTTATCTTTACACCTCATTAAACCACATGTAAAGAAACATAGGGATATAAGGTAATTGAAATTTATCACTTGCCGTTTATAAACAAACTAATATGCAAAAATGTCCTACTAGACTGAGAGCATAAAAAAGGAGCATTAATTTTATATGAGAGATAACCTTAAATACCAACCAATATTTACTAAATCCCGCAAGATTGTAATAACAACAACCAGGAATTAAAGTCATCTAACTGATCGCTAACTGTATTTTCCATATAAACAATCAAACTAATAATGGCATCTAACAAATAGTTTCCCTGGCCTTTGCACCAAGAATACAACCCTAAGCTGAATATTACAATAAGTTGGCACATCAGCACCACCATTACAACCCTAACCTGAATATTATAATAATATGGCATATCTGCACCAAGATTACAACCCTAACCTGAATATTATAATAAAATGGCATATCTGCACCAAGATTACAACCCTAACCTGAATATTATAATGACGTGGTCTAAGATTAATTTCCTGTCATCCTAGGCAGACTTACGTTCTATTAGTCCTAGGGCCCTACATATCGCCCATGTGAGCTTAACGTCTATCAGGTACCAAAGAGTCTTCCTTAGCAAAACATAAGCTTATATCTGATCTTACTCAGTGGAGGAAACAAGGGAAGGAGAGAATTACATCATAATGCGGTCACTATAATCCAATAATGAAGTCTATATCTGCCCAAGCGCGTGTGCATAGCGCTGGTTGGACGGACACACAGTAAAGGGGGCGGGAGTCACTTCAGGCCGCGGGAGACAGAGAGCCTTTCTTCTAACAGTCTTTGCACGCATGAGCGCTTTTGATAGATGTATCAGTTCACAAAAGCACTAGAGCGCGTTAACTGTCACTTTCTCACACAGAGTTCGATGTTTGTTGACGTGTTGTTGATGTGGCGTGATCATTGTCGTTGTACGAGAATCCAGCCGGTCCGTTGAATAGGGTGAGTAAGATATGTAGTTTGTGCCGGGTTAGTCTCTCCACGGTACAAATCCTCCTCGAAATACGTTCACCTGGCGGGAGGTATATGCAGCATACTGTCATCTCCAAACAAGGAGACTCGGACAGCGATAACTTGGAGATCGGAAACGATGTTAATATTTTTGTGATATATATTGCTTCGTGCGAATATAGCCACACCTCCGCTAGCCCGATCAAAGAAAGGCTTGTTGGTACGATACACATCGTACCCACGAAGCATCGGGTTGTCAGTTGGGCGGAAGTGGGTCTCCTGCAAACACAAGATGGAAGGATGCAGGGAAGAAATTTGTTGTTTAATTTCATCTACACGAGCATAGAAACCCCTACAATTCCATTGTAGTGGCGTCATACTTAGTTAATATAATAGTTAGTTATCCTCGCAATCCATGTCACTATCCCTTAATAATAAAAATTGGTTGAGGGCCTTTTTAGGTCCTCTTGCCGTTCCCAGTCTCACCTGGACCTCCCGCTTCAGGAGAGGCTTCGGTTTATTTTGGAGAGACTGGGTAGTCGGATCCTTGCGCGAAGTCTTTGTTAAGGCCTTCGACGCTTTTTTAATATTATTCTTTTCGGCGGTCTCTCGCTGGTCCTTCTTCAAGGCACCAGTGGGACTCGCCTTTACGGCCTCACCTGCTTCGCCACTCATCCCGGCCTCTGGAGGCACAGAGGCGAGAGTGAGCAACTCAACAGTGGCCGCATGCAATTTATTTCCCCGAGGAGGGCTCGGGGGAGTTACCCGAGGAGGGTCTCTGGGAGTTCCCCGAGGGGGATCGGGGGAGTTTCCCGAGGGGGGCCCGGAAGTGTTCCCCGAGGGGGTCTCCTCGGTGGTACAGGTGGTGGAGGCAACTGTTGTGAGGGTGTCGCCACTTGTTTTATATTTTGCATCACCATAGTTGATGCTGGTTTTTTTGTTGAGTCTCGAATAGAGACGAGTGGCACAGGTCGTGTAGGAGTCTTTGCAATATTAACTGCGCAGTGGCAGTTAGGGCAATTTATATTTTGGCTAACAATTTGGCTGTAGGAACTTTGAAATACCGGAGCTTGTAGTGCAGTATACTCTTTGCGTGCCTGGGCATAAGGATCTTCTTTTCTGTTTGGATCTCCAGGACTTTTTTCTCTACTTTCCAATTCGGACAGGACCGAGACCAGGCAGAATGAGGACCCTTGCAATTAATGCAGAATTTAGGAGACTCGCATGGTTGTTCGTGAGCCTCCTGTCCACAATCTGCACAGGTTGGCTTACCACGGCATCGCAGCTTCGTATGCCCGAATTCCTGGCACTGAAAACAGCGCCGAGGGCTGGGGACATATGGCCGGACCCTGAGAACGTGGAAACCAGCTCGGACCTCCTTTGGTAAGGAAGGAGTGGCAAATGTTAGGATATAACTGTCAGTATTCTTCACTACATCGTTCCTTTTGATGGTAATCCTATATACTTCGGTGACATGTTGAGGGAAAGCTCCTCACAGATGTCCTCAATGCTTACGCAGTCGAGGTCATAGCAAGTGACCACTCCCTTGCAAACATTGAGGAACCTGTGCGGCTCCACCTTCACCTTTAAATGATTCGAGGGGCTCAACGGTATGGTATTTATTGCCATTATTTTTGCTGTCTGTAGGTCATTTTCAGTCTGGATCATTATTGTGCCATCGCGCAGTTTTCTAATTGAAACCCCAGACTCGGCAGCTCCACTTATCACTCTTTCGAGGACAAATGGGCTGACACGCTTGAGGCTCTCATTTTCGTCGGTTTGAGACATTACCAGGAAGCGAGGCTGGGGCCTCACCACTTCCTGGATTTTTCAATTAAAGGGCTGGACGGCCTTACCCGTTTCCACCTCTTATCTATATTACGACCCTGCGACGGGCCGGGCAGTGAGTTGCCAGCAGTGTTTGGCAGTACGGTGCCAGCGGCGACAATATTGTCGGCCATGCCATGATTGGGGACAACCTACACAATACTCGGATCGTAGACCCAGGGTGATCCAAGTTGGTTCTACCACATATGGCCCTGTTAATTGTCCCGACGAGAGGCTCTATACGACGCTAGACATGACAACCTTCGCATAGAGCATCGCCGAGACAGAGGTCGTCGCAGCAAGTGGGTGTAGGAAAGTGCCAATTTTACGTCCGGGCCCTCATGAACGCAACCGATCATTTTCCCAAAGTAGGGTACCCGGTTATTGTCATCCCTAAGGCCCTTCTACTAAGGTATTGCAACCGGCGCACTTTCATTTAGGAGCTCAAGGCAGTGGTATCCAATAATAAACAGAGAAGAGCCGGGGTTAGTTGCCAAGGTCGTCAACGGAAAGGCCAAAGGCCTCTGTGCAGGATGAACGGTGGGGGAAAGGAAGAAAAAGGTAAGGATAGATAAAGCAAAGGGGAAGAGTGAAAAAAAGGGGGAAAGTGAAGGAAGAAGAAAATGGTGTGAAAGGAAAGATATAGGATAGGTTTTTCTCACACGAGGTACGTCCTGCACAGTAGCCTCCCCTTTTAGTCGCTTCTTACGACAAGCAGGGGTTACTGCGGGACTATTCTAAACCTCGTCCCACAGGGGGGACTATAAATATTAACATCTGTTGTAGTATTAACCTAAAATTTGTCAAATGGGTAGGAAATGAATATTTTTAGGAAGAGTTTTGTTTGGTACATATGAATTTTCCTGAAAGTCCTCACTTGAAAACTACGGTTTTTCGTAACAAAACTCCCATTTCAATATACATATAGTAGTTGAAAATTAAACTCTACATAGGCTAATTTTGTTTAAATATTCTGTCAGTGTTTTAAAATCGTTAAAGCATTAGTTTATTCAATGTTAATTGAGAGATAGCTTATTGAAAATATGGCAACTAATAAATGGTGGATAATTTGGATGTGTTTTTTCTCGGGTAGATATCTAGTATTCCTTTGTGTATGCCATTGTTTACTATTATAAGATGTATTTCATTTATATAATTTTACAAATTAATAAAAGATTACACACTAGTAAATTAAGCACTATATTCATTACTAAAATTTAATTTAATTTTGATTTTAAAAAACAATAAAAAAACAAACTCAAATAAAAAAAATTGGTGGGGGGGGAACTGATTATATATCTTCAATATAACAGCTTAAATTTGAAATACGGTGCTAATAAAATACTTTTAAAAAATTGGGATGCAACCTATAATACTCAAATAATCAACTAATAACTTTATGAGTTAAGATTATTATTAACCACAGAATTTCAACCACATCTTTTCCCGAACTAAAGTTGAAGATATTATGTTATTTTCTAGCCAATCAGCTCAAATACCAAAAACAGCATTTCAGAATGTGTGAGGCGAAGGGATGTATAGTATATGAGATAGTAGAGCATGTAGGGCTGACATTGAATGGGCAAGTTATGAGGATGTTGGAGTATAGATGGTAGAAGAAGCAAGACTGAGATGGTACGGCATGTAATGAGGATGTTGGAATATATGAGATAGTAGAGGATGCAAGACTGATATTGTATGGGCATGCTATGAGGATAAAAAAGGAGATGATGCAACAGAAAATGATGGAGTTGAAGACTGTATGAAAAAGACCGCAAAGGAGTCCAAAAAAGATATTGGAGGAACAGATAACAGAAAGTGTGTAAGTGAGGGAAGAAGCTTCTCCTTCCCCAAATATAATCAAATCCAAGAGTGACGACAAGATGTCCTGCCGCCACTATATTGTGACAAAGAAAACCATCCCCTTTAATTATAATCCCTATTTAAAATAATCCATACGTCACTATTCTAACATTATTCCTACTTCTAAATGATATCACCTCTTTGGTGTGTATTGAAAAGGTTCTTTTGTTTTGTTATTGGCGTCGTGTTGAAAATAAGTGGTATTAATGCGGGATGTAAAATTTTTACAATCATGAGAAAAGACGAAAAAAGGACTTGTTCTACAACTTATTACCAGTTTGAGATTATAAAAAATGTACACCAGGATCTTGATTACTACTTGAAGAGATTGTGAATACATGCATATCTTTCAGTAAACATAAAGAGATATGTACATATGATCGAGTTCTCGACTACAGATTGTCTAGGGTGAGAAGTTTCAATTTTCTTATACTATTGCGGGACTGAGGATGGCTTTAAAAAAGTAAATAAATAGGTGGCTGTGTGCAGTGTGGCTATTTTGTTTGACTCAAAGAAGTCTAATTGGGTTAAGGGTAAATAATAAACTTTCTATGCCATAATTTTGGACGTGGTTGAACGTAGGTATATGTTGGTTTTATTTTGCCTTGAAAATGTAAAGAAAAAGGTTTTTTTTTGTTATCGAATGATTTAAATTGAATTAAGATTGTGATATAATAATTATCGTTTTCACAACAAAACAAATGTTATATAAATATATTAATATAGAATTTTTAAGAACACAAAAATCTAACTTTGTTTAATTTTTTTTTTCTTATTCTTGAAAATTTGTGTTAACCTAGATATGTGAATTAACGGAGCTCCGCAGGCAGGTTAAAAATTCAGAATACATGATTAACCAAACACATAACATAAAACAGTTTTTTTTGTTTAGTATTTCATGATAACCTTTTAATTTGTTTCCATTACAATATAATATAAACTTTAAGTATAAGTGCCTATCTAAATCCAGAGGTCCCGAGATTAGGTTCCTCGTGCAACTGTGCTAAATAAAATAAACTATTTTTCTTATATACAACCTTAGGATAATTATATATATATATAATAAAATAAATTTTTTTTCACAATATATACAATGCAACCCAGAGAAAATGGAAGACGGAAAAAAGGGTAGGGGACAACATATGGAACACTCGGGAACAATATGCGCATAACACCATAGCTCCAAAACAGTTTCTTATAACTTCGAGATTATCCTAGAACATAAAAGAGTAAAGTGTCTTTGCCACTAGAGCTTTTTGAATCTCAAGTTCTTTGTCACTATTTAGTAACAATACTGGTGGTCATTCCAATTCCGGCCACAGGTGCGCGTTATTGTGATTGATATTATCTCGCGTTGGTGTTGTGCATCGGTGCTGGGAGCGGTGCAATTGGGTAAGAAACAAGTTTCTCTTCAATTCTTGTAGCCAAATACCTTGTGAAACCTTTCCAGTAGTTGTCCCGCCTCCGTAGGTAGGTTCATGGCCTTGAGTGGTATTCTGTCCAAGGTCTCGGGGTGGCGAAAGCAACAGAATTACCTTTCGCATGGCCAGGTGGAGGGTTTGATGCTCTTCCAGCCTTGACAGCTGTAGAGTCTTCTCAAAGTTATTGTATATCTGACCAGGATCGACTACGACCTCCCAACTTATTCCCTTTTTCTTCCTCCACTGCTTTCCCCTCATTCCCGTCCACTATCTTCTCTCTCTCAGTGGACGCTTCCAATGGTTTCAACTGGTGCTACTTTTACCTGTTTCTTCCTTTTGTTCCTCCTCAGCTTAGACAACTCTCCCATGTATTATAACCGGTCCTTTATTCCAAAAGTTCCCCCTCTCGATGTTCCAGAGCTTACGTGTATACTCTTCCACAGTTGAAGTTGAAGTTACTTCCTCTGTCTCTACATCTACCTCCTCCAATACCTGTTGTTCCGGTTGGGTGCTTAACTTCACCACAGATTTGCCTTCTCTATAACTTTCTGCTCTCCTCATATTCCTTCTTCTTTTTAGGGGGAATTCTTATTTTTATAATCAAACTTACCTTTGCTTCCCCTATTGTGTCTGTCCACGTCCATCTCATTTAACCTGTCTAGTATTTTCTGTAGCACCATCATGAGAGCCCTTATGTCGCCACTCGTCATCGTCTGTATCTGTCTATTTAAAAGCCGTTGGTATGTGGAGCACTCTCTAGTGTTAGGATACTTAAACTCATTATTTCCTCTATTATCACATGGTATACACAACTGAGTTCATGCCCCATTTTCACACAGTGACCACATAACGACTCCTTTTTAGGGCAGCTTTCACCCTGTGACCTAAATACCTGCACCTATTGCATCTCGTAATGACTAAGTAGTCCTTCACCGAGACGCAGCTTAAACTTAAGTAGACACGGCCCCCAACCAGTAGGTTCCGAACCCTTGCGGATACCTCCACCACATGGTTGGTGACCCGTCTCTCTCAATCCTGTTTCGAACCTAGGTTACAATCCCTCTAAAAACTCCTTCTGAGTGATTCTGCCTTGTAGGTTTTGTTTATTATCTTACTCTGTCAGTTCCTCCATTGTAATGTCCAATCATACGTCAAATATAGTAACGAGTGGTCGTCTCTTCCTCGGATCTTCACACTTGTGGGCCTCAAGTAATTGGATCCCTTTTTATCTTTTCTGTGTCCTCACTGTCCTCAGTCTCTATTACAACCATCTTTCCTGCTGGCCGAATATACCTGATCCGGATCATATACTTGGCAGGATTGAGCATGGACATTAACTTTACTTGTACTTGTTTATTTCTAGCTCATCAGAAAGTGGGTAAACAATGTCAGTCAGTGAGTCAGCCATGTGTCTTTATAGTAGTACAATTTGTCGTTATAGCTGATCGTCTGGTCGTTAATTTCTCACCAACCGAAGTAGCCTATTTAAGAAACCTGACTCATACTAGGTTATGTTTCATTTAATGGTCAGGTATAAGTTAAAATCCTGATACATTAATCCTTACGTGAATCTAATAACACCGTATTCAACTTACGTTTACATAGCGAATGTTACTCAAAATAAGGTGGGGATATCAGGGACGCGAGGAAAGATCAGAGCATTTGTAGTTTTTGTTTTAGTCAAAATAAATAAATATTGCTTTAGTAGAACCCTAGAGTTAATTTATCTTCACATAGTGATACCTTCAGTTATTGTAATATCTGTCGAGGGTGTCCTGGAATGTAATAACAGCTTTTCTCTTCATTTAAAAAGTTTATCAGCTAATGACTCTATGTTCATGATAGTTATTCAATAACTGTTGATATCAATATGTGAATAAAATTAAACTCAATGTTTCTGCTGGAGTAGTATTTTATTTATTTTGTTCAAACAATGTTTATTTATAAAAATCTGAAAAATACTGCATTTTTCCCTACACTCCCAACTTTAAGTTATTATTTGTACTAACTTGATTCACTACACGTACGTGTTATACGTATATCTATGTCAGACTCACTTTGATGGCCTCATGGTATAAGGTGTTACTCTTGCAATAGACTATACTGCTAGTGAATGTGATAACTATGGTTTAAATCCCTGTTAGCAGCACTGAGAATAGTTTTCCTAAAATTGATTTAACCTCCATCTACCCGCAAATGTGTGTACACTTCCTATAAATTTACGCTACCTAATAGCTAGAACAGATAGGCGTACAGCCCGAATGGGTAGTAAGGCACGGTGCTACAATAAACGCTAGGGTGGTTTTGATTATAAAAGTTTAATTTCAGAGTTGTTTACGTGCGTAAAGCGTGGAAGCCGATCATATAGCAAGTGGTAAAAACATTCCTGTGTATCCAACATATATATATATGTGTTACAGTTCCCACCCGATTCCAGGACAAAATAGATCGAATTAGGCCCAAATCGGTACATCCTGCAGCTCGTAGGATAAACCAATATAACTTGAAATTCTCAGTTAATACTAGTTTTAACCCATACGATGAGTTAACCTTAGACACGTTTGATCATGCACAGATCGCGTGAAAATGTTGTCACCTAACCTTACCAAACCTAACTTAAACCTTGTCTAAATTCATTAATCCTGAAATTTTGGCCCTAGCTCATGGGATAAATTATTATAGCTTACAATTTATTAGGTCACAATCAGTTTTAGGTTAGGCTAGGTAAGGTTAGGTAACAACATTTCCATGCGATCTGTGTATTATGAAACATGTCCAATGTTGACTCATCATATGGGTTAAAACTAGTATTAACTGAAAATATCAGGCTATATTGGCTTATCCTACAAGCGGCAGGATTTATTAATTTGGCCTATTGGGATCTAGTTTGTCTTGAAATCTGTTTTGGACTGTATCATACATATATATTAACCCAAAACACCCCATAGAATTAAAACAGTCTAGTGTGAGTCAAACACTTATAATCGAAACCACCGTTTTTGTATGTTTCAATACAATTAAATAGCTTCTCGTCGTAACAACATTGTTTGATAAAGAATATTTTTATAGGTTTTTAATATTCTTTCAGAAAAAAATTTTCACTTAAATTATGGTTATTATATAACAAACAAAAGTTTTTAATCATTTATATTTATCAACAGTTAAATATCCATTATTTTGATTGATACATTTTACTAAGAATTAAACCTATAACTGGATGAATACTTAGTAAAAAAACACAATATTTATAATATACGTAATTTTTACCACCGCGTCTTACTACCCATTAGTGTTATACGTTTATTTATAATATTAACAGTGATACTTATAAAGAAAAATTGAAATGGTAATGGGTGCAAATTTGGGGAAGAGATTTTATATACATGTATTTTCTTGGAAAATACTCGTTAAATTATGTTTTATTGGAAACGATACTTTATATAGAGGTTTGGATCGTTATTAAAAATGTATTAATTTAAAATAGAAAAAATATATAAAGTATATTTCTGCGATTATTTCGTAAGTGTTTTATAAGTTTTTAAGCCTAAGTTTGTTTAAGGTGAAATAAGATATACATTAATAAAAACATGTCAACAGGTAGCTTGTGGCTAATTTGGATATGTTGCTTCACAGGTAGATACATTATATTATTTAATATATGTCAGTTTTGTATGCTCCCGTGATCCGTAAAATATATTAAAGTGTTATACATTAGACAAGCTAGTTTTGAAAATCAATTCTTATAGTTATATATATCATTGCAGCGTTCCTTATGAAGTAAGTAGTAAACTGTGCAAATAGTTTTTTTTTTAAACTCCGTATTTAAGACCTCCTATCCTTACATTCTCCCTTCGCTTCGCCATCCATACACCGAGTAATAATACATGGGTTTTTACTCTTAAAAATAGTAGTGTTTCTCTTTTTCACACACTCGTCTACAACATTTAACCACGCATTACATGGCTACCCCTTCCTTTTGATCACACACACTGCCATTTCCTCCTTTGTGGGGATAATCTGCCATTGTGTGCTACGACCTAGGATAAGGGAGGTGGCAGGTATATATGACTGTGTAATTTCCCATTATTGATGTAAACTTGGTATTTTAGGGTTTTATTGTACTACTTCGAACTACTACTAAATGTCGGGTTGTGAAGAAGTTGCTAAAAATAAAAAATAAATTTAAAAGACTTACTCAGGAGCTAGTGATAGAATGAATTATAGTAAGTAATGAGTTACCAAAGGCTTAACTGACACTCTAGGTGGCCTTACATGGTTATGAACCCCGGTACCTTGGTCATGACGGTAGCCCCAAGCAGACGTACTAGACGATCAGGTGCTTCAACCCACATAGCCTCAAAACTAGAGGAGTAACCCCTTAATAATAGATAGTGAATGTCAGCCGCGTGAGCTTGAAATTAGTACTATTTCTAGAACAACTTACCTGATTTCCAACAAGAATGCAGAAAAGACATTCTGGCCATCAGAGCTTGTGTGCGATTGTTTTCTAACTCATCAAAACTTGTTGTTATAATCGTTTTGTCTCTTTCGATCTTCAATATTACAATCTTAAAATAAACAAACGCCCTAATTTAGGGCATCTCGTTTTCCCTACATTCATATATTATCTTCGTCACTCGATCCACACTCATCCTGTTAACATGCCCAACCAACATAAGACGCTTCTTACACATTGACATTTTGGATTTCCGTTCAAACCGCACTCCTTCAGCACTCATCCATTAATGAATCTGTCAATACGAGTTTTTTCCCGATATATCATTCAAACTACAGTCACCTTGTTCTTGTGTTTCTCAAACTCTTTAATCGTTTGGGATTCTAGTTTGAAAAAAAAAAATTGCACATTAAAAATATATACTTAAAATAACAGGTATTTATTAAATATCATTTGGGGGGGAAGGGGGTAATTAAATTGAACTTACTAAAAAAAACGTATTTAATACCCTCGATTGAATACCCAAATTAATGTTATAATAGAAACAACTAGTCTTCTAATGGTAATTTACACTTTTTATTAGTGAAATTTCTAATTTACCCAACGATACAAATTCGACACGTTCCAGCATTAGAAACCTAGATCCTTACGTTACCATAGAGAGGTGCTACTCACTGAGCAAAGACGTATCGTGTAGTTGATAAAACATCTGTAAAGTTATCAAAACGATTATTCTGATTTTGTTCCAATTTAAAAATATATGAATATCCTTTCCTGTACTTGGCTAGTGTCAGTAATTCTCTCGTTAAACCAAGTTAGTTTGTTATGTGCGAGGAATGCCAGGCCTCCACCGTGGTTCGGATTCTACGTTAAACTGTAGGTCCTTCATTTCATCTCACAATCACCCTACCATTACATATTAGCGTAAGTGCGTATAACCCGAACGGGTAGTAAGACGCGGTGCTAATAATAATAATAATAATAATAATAATAATAAATAATAATAATAATAATAATATAATAAGTTATGTGCGTATGCATGTACGCTCGCACGCACGTATATATGTAAATATGTACGTATGTATATATTGTTATGTATGTATGAATGTATGTATTAATATATATGAGTCTCTGTATGTCTTTATACACATATGTATGTATATATGAACGCATGTATTTCAAATTATTACATATCGGTCATTAAAATATATAATGAAAGATTAATTACACCATAAAACCTAGAATAAGATACAAACCTATTAGCTCTAGACTATACGTTCTTGACTGTTTCTTGGTGATTGAAACCAGCAATACATGTTCTTTAAAGTCAATACGAAGTATCTGAGTAATGTATCTATAAAAAGTGCACAATATTTCAACATTACGGCTGAAATCTATTGAGTTAAATAATATTATGTTTTAATATGAGACATATAATATATTGATCAAACAAAATATTTTAAAATAAATACCTATCACATAACATCTAATAATAACAAATATAAAAATGTGTTAATTAGCCCATGTTTCAGATGCTTAGGAATGGAGGAACAATTTGCTAACATTTCTCGAAATTTTTGAGACTATAGTCTATTTGTCCCAACAATCGACTTTATAACAGGAAATATTATTTTCACACGGGAATTTCAAACTTCGGGAATATACATACGCCTATTAGGGAATCCTTAGGGAATCAAGCTCACTTCTGAATATTAAATTGGTGATTTGCCAATTATCCCCATTTGACGGAATTGCTCCTTACTAATTAGTCAATAGAACATAACAATTAAGGAGAAGTCAATACCCTTCAGGTTGACTATTGATGTATTTTAGGAGATAAGTTCTCTCGGGGGAGATCCAGAGAACTTTATGGGCGTGGTTTATATGCCACACATGGTCAAGGGGTCTCGGACATCGAGTGCGTCAGAGAACAAGTCCGTTATGATAGTGCAGATGATGGTTATGTTGGTCAAAATATTTCAAACACCATCACTTTTACTGTAGCCATTTCTGTAGAATAGTATAACTGTTGATAAAATAACATCAGAAGGCATATATTTACGTTTCGGAAAACACCCCCCTTCAGCATAGGCAACCTGACAAACAAACAAAACTGTAATAGGGGAAGCGCTGTAGTGACATCGGATACAAACTTTAAAAAGTACAAGTAGGTTCTTCTCCTCTCAATCCTAATGTAACAATAGTCTTATTACTTGCCTCTCAATCCTAATGTAACAATAGTCTTATTACTTGCCTCTCAATCCTAATGTAACAGTAGTATTATTACTAGCCTCTCCAACCTTTCAATCCTAATGTAACAGTAGTATTATTACTTGCCTCTCCCACCTCTCAATCCTAATGTAACAGTAGTCTTATTACATGGCTCTCCCACCTCTCAATCCTAATGTAACAGTAGTCTTATTACTAGCCTCTCCAACCTTTCAATCCTAATGTAACAGTAGTATTATTACTTGCCTCTCCCACCTCTCAATCCTAATGTAACAGTAGTCTTATTACATGGCTCTCCCACCTCATCTAATACAGTTCTATATAGCCTCCAACCTTCAATCCCAGTAACGTAGTCTTATTACATGGCTCTCTCACCTCTCAATCCTAATGTAACAGTAGTCTTATTACTTGCCTCTCAATCCTAATGTAACAGTAGGCTTATTACTTGCCTCTCCCGCCTCTCAATCCTGATGTAACAGTAGGCTTATTACTTGACTCTCAATCCTAATATAACAGTAGTCTTATTACATGCCTCTCCCACCTCTCAATCCTAATGTAACAGTAGTATTATTACTAGCCTCTCCAACCTTTCAATCCTAATGTAACAGTAGTATTATTACTTGCCTCTCCCACCTCTCAATCCTAATGTAACAGTAGTCTTATTACATGGCTCTCCCACCTCTCAATCCTAATGTAACAGTAGTCTTATTACTAGCCTCTCCAACCTTTCAATCCTAATGTAACAGTAGTATTATTACTTGCCTCTCCCACCTCTCAATCCTAATGTAACAGTAGTCTTATTACTAAGCCTCTCCCGCCTTTCAATCCTAATGTAACAGTAGGCTTATTACTTACCTCTCCCGCCTTTCAATCCTAATGTAACAATAGGCTTATTACATGGCTCTCCCACCTCTCAATCCTAATGTAACAATAGTCTTATTACTTGCCTCTCAATCCTAATGTAACAGTAGGCTTATTACTTGCCTCTCAATCCTAATGTAACAATAGTTTTATTACTAGCCTCTCCCACCTCTCAATCCTAATGTAACAGTAGTCTTATTACTTGCCTCTCCCGCCTTTCAATCCTAATGTAACAGTAGGCTTATTACTTGCCTCTCCCGCCTATCAATCCTAATGTAACAGTAGGCTTATTACTTGCCTCTCAATCCTAATGTAACAATAGGCTTATTACTTGCCTCTCCCGCCTTTCAATCCTAATGTAACAGTAGGCTTATTACATGGCTCTCCCACCTCTCAATCCTAATGTAACAGTAGGCTTATTACTTGCCTCTCAATCCTAATGTAACAGTAGGCTTATTACTTGCCTCTCCCACCTCTCAATCCTAATGTAACAGTAGTCTTATTACTAAGCCTCTCCCGCCTTTCAATCCTAATGTAACAGTAGGCTTATTACATGGCTCTCCCACCTCTCAATCCTAATGTAACAGTAGTCTTATTACTTGCCTCTCAATCCTAATGTACCAGTAGGCTTATTACTTGCCTCTCCCGCCTCTCAATCCTAATGTAACAGTAGGCTTATTACATGGCTCTCCCACCTCTCAATCCTAATGTAACAGTAGTCTTATTACTTGCCTCTCAATCCTAATGTAACAGTAGGCTTATTACTTGCCTCTCCCGCCTCTCAATCCTAATGTAACAGTAGACTTATTACATGCCTCTCCAACCTTTCAATCCTAATGTAAAAGTAGTATTATTACTTGCCTCTCAATCCTAATGTAACAGTAGGCTTATTACTTGCCTCTCCCGCCTCTCAATCCTAATGTAACAGTAGACTTATTACATGCCTCTCCATTTAGATTGTATTTTTTTCGATTTTTTAATTTTTTTTCGAAAATTTGTAGAGAAATTA
Organism: Timema cristinae; assembly: GCA_039000515.1. NCBI lineage: Eukaryota > Metazoa > Arthropoda > Insecta > Phasmatodea > Timematidae > Timema > Timema cristinae. The sequence goes on from JBCFYV010002270.1 coordinate 15,193, forward strand.
TTGTGATCACAAAAACAAATTGATCTTTATATTTTAATAAATATCAAAGTTACATGACCCACTGAAACCAAAATGTTGTTTTGATATTTCGTCTGTCTGTCTGTTTTTACCTCGGGCTAGAGCGGAAACAATTTTACCGTTTGGGCTAAATCCTGGGATATGGGGTTTTTGTACGTTTCCCCAGAGGGTTTTTGGAATTAGATAACCAACCTTAAACTTAAAGTTGGATTACTGTAAGGCAAAAGTGAAAAAAATCTAAAAATTAGCTATATATCTTGATTAATATTTTACATCTAGACACTATATCCTTATAAACAAAATGGCAGTTATCATTTTCTCAAGAAAACGATTTGAAAGTAAATTGCATAAAGGAAAGTTCCCCATTTTGATTATATCTCCACAACCTTTTGAGATATCATTGTAAAGATAAAGTTCTATTAAATATAAATATATTTGGGTGTATAAAAATATATTTCAAAGCAATCGTTTCTGAGTTATAAAAAGTATACATACTTTTTAATTCAGAACTAAACCAAATGTCCCGGGTTCGATTCCCACGTCCAGGTATAATTTTTCAATTTTCAGAAGATGATATCTAGATGCGATTAAATCCTCAATAAAACCAATATAATAGCTTTGAATATTTGGTTTCTAGAACTTATTGTTTTTGTAAAAATATATAATAGTATTTGTATTTCAAAAAGATGCGGATAAATGACAAAAATTATGTTTTTTTGCACATATTCAGTAGCTTCGAAAACAATTTCATAAGAAATTGGGAATTGCCATCTTGTTTAAAATAATAAACAGTGACTATATATAGCTTGAAATCAAACTCATTGGAGCTTAATTTTAGAAATTCAATGTTTTTCTCTCTTTTTGACCTTCAGTAAACTATACTTATATTTAGGTTTAGACGTATAGTTCGGATATACCTTGAGGGGACCTCAGGAATGCCCAGCATAAAATGTTATAGCTCAATTTGTTCAACCGTTCTCACTAAGCATCCAGCATATGATAACGTACTTGTAACATACGCTCAAGATACCAGCCACAGGGAAAATGATTAGACACAAAAAATAAAGAACGTTTATCACTAGAGATCTTTGATTGATCTACTCTCTAAGATACAAAGCCCACGTGTCCTGACCTTGCTATTTTAATATTAGAAAAGTTGAGCATACAGTAAATTACGTCGAGGAAGACAGGGTAATGCTAACGTAATTGCAAAACAAAGAGAATAGCATAAAGATTGGCTTCACGGCTCATTTAATTTCAGTTGTTAAAATAACAACATAATAAACTTTAGAGATAGCGGCCATATCGAAAGATTAGACATAAATCTATAACATTTTATATAAGACACTGATCTAAAGCACTCCTCAATAACATAAAATATATAACCATGATCAAAAGTATTCCCCATTTAAACTTGATTAATTAAAAAACAATAAAAATTAGATTTACTAAAGGATGGACTCATTTGAAAACAACATGTATAGAATGTGAATTAGTTTGAACCATAGGGCCCAATGATCAAATAGAACAACTTTGACTAGAAAATAAAACCATCTTAACAAGTATGCATATACATTAAATTCCATCACACAAAGTATATGTCTGATAAAGTATATACCAAGATGACCCAATAAAATCTCTACATGATTATAGCTGAATTTGACACAAACCTAGCTCCCAAATAAAAAAAATATAAAAACAAACATCTCCAGAATAACGATAACTTAAATTTAGGTAAGTCCCTGCCTGCTATTGGCATCAAAGAGTGATTGCCTCGTACTGGGTACATATTTATTTTCAATTTAACACAGCGGGGATAATTTGGGAGGGAGGTATTTCAAGTCCAATGATGTAATCTTCAGCTAGTTAGTTCGTTGTTCTCTCATCGACACCTGCGCACAGCATCGATAGGCCGACTATACATAGGTAGGGAAACACACGTGATGGCACAGAGCGCCTCTTTTCTCCAAGTCCTAGCGCCTGTGCAGCGCCCGCCACTCAGAGAAAGCGAGCCGGATTACATAGTACTCCGCGGCTTTAATCTAGTTTTTCTCGTCTAACGTGAACGGCCCCCAGTGTTGTGAGCGGAGAATCCAAACACGGGGCTGGTTGCCCAGTAAAACGGGGAAATTGCGTATGTACTTATGTAGGTGGCGGAAGTAAGATGGCGAAGATGTTTGTAGCCAAGGTACATTGCTCTAGGCTGATGTACAGGCGACATCACGAGGACCAAATTAATTTAACAAAATTTCGAGTTGGAATTTTTTGACGATCGCAATACTTTATCTCTGAGGTGTAGAGATAAAGTAAAAATGCATATTATATAAAAATTATTTGTTTACCTGATTAAGAATCATAAGTCCATTTTAACAAGGTATATTGAAAGATTGACGTCATGAATTACGCGAACACTGTTAACTAGCTCAAGAATAATACATTAGTGAGTCTATTGTATACAAATACAAATTTTGATGGTTTGTATTTTACAGGTTTGTATAAATCTGCTATTTGTAAGAGACCACCCAAAATTGCTGGTGGTAAAAACGCAAGTATAAAAGAGTTCCCTTTTATGGTGAGTTTATTTTCAGTATATCTTTTCCTTTTTATCTTGACAAATAAAACCGTGCAAATAAAATCACTTAAATATTTTAAATCAGTTGTTTGAAATATACTATATATTATTAAATTTAAATAAACCTCTATTCTTTCAGTAAAGTTATTTAATTCCACTGTTTACTTTTAATTAGTGTATAACCTCAAATCCCTAAATTGGCCTCTTACACTTCCAAGTTTAACTAAACAAAGCTCCACGATGAAAATTTTTTCAGCCAGTAAAGTTAGCAAAAAACAACGTATAATATTATGTGGGATATTTTTAACTAAAAAATACCATTTCTTATTTCTTATCTACCACCAGTGTATACACACACATATATATATATAGAATATTTATATATAGATATATATTTATATATTTAATTTATATATAAATAATAAATATATAAATATATATATAATATAAATATATATATATCTATATATAAATAAATATATAAATATATATCTATATATAAATATATTATATATATAAATATATATATATATAAATATATATATATATATAATATATATATATATCAATATATATATAAATATATATATCAATATATATAAATATATATAATATATATATAAAATATCTAGTAACGAAATTTGTTTTAGTAGTAGTAATATGTTAAATAATAAAAAGTGTAATTAAAATCATTTCAGGCTTCACTGATAAACAAATACTTTAATATACATTTTTGTGGAGGAGCTATAATTAATAAAAATTACATCATTACTGCAGCACATTGTTTCAAAATGTGTAGGTAAGTTATAATAAAAATGTATTTTGCAAATTTTATTAATATATATTAATATAAATCTGAAACTAAAATAGATTTTGATTACTATGTATCTGAATATTATATATTGAAATTGTTAATTACTAAAAAAATTGCAGGATATGTTGTATGCATATATATATATGACAAATCGTGTGACTACACAACTGAGATGGGCTATGTGTAGTTTGTTAAAGCGTTAATTTCGTGTTGAGCTGGACTTACGAGGACGGGTAGATCGTGGTTCGAATATCGGTTGGGTTAACTAAATGGTCTACCACTCTCCCTACACGCAAATGTAGGTTCACCTCCTCTATATTCAACATTCACAATCTCTGACCCATTAGCGTAATTAGTATTTAATCGTAGAACCTGAACGGGTAGTAAGATGTGGGGTTAAATAAATAAATATATTATAGATTATTATTATTATTATTATTATTGTTTAACGGCCCATCGACACATCTAGGTCATTAGGCCTTGAAATATATTAAAAACGTAATAAAATCCCCATAGGGGAAAGAGATAAAACATTTACCATCTGAGACACTCCATAGGAGTGCTCAAATGGGCTCTTGGTATAAATTAAGTGATACACCTGCTAAAAAAAAAAAACCACAAGTGTATCACTCTAATAAAAAGACAAAACAAACATATTAGAAATAACACGTTAAAAAGACAAAACATGTTATAATGATAATACGTTAAAAAGACAAAACAACATGTTAAATTGTAATAAAACCGTTAAAAAGATCTCAATATGAGATAATATCCAAAAGAGCCACTTTATAAAAGTGACTCAAATGGCATTAAAAAGATCCGCCTGGCATATAAAATGGAGTAAACAAATAACTCCATCCGCGCTATCGCGTAATAAAAAACGTAGGTCACCTTTAAAATCAAGAGCCAGGCGGATAGGGGCATATTTACGACACTCCACCAAAATGTGATACACACTCAGAGGAGCATCGCAAAACTCATACACTGGAGGTGGATCCCCTCTCAGTAAAAAACTATGGGTCAGTGAAGTATTCCCGACGCGGAGTCTCGTCACGATGACCTCATCTCTTCTAGACTTTCGCATAGAAGAGGGCCATCGCGACACACCGTCCCTGATGGACCGCAGCTTGTTCTGAGCAGGGGTCGAGACCCACTGCTCGTGCCAGGTGCGTAAGACCCCACGCCGAACATAACCCTTTAGGTCTAAAAACATGACACCCAGACTCGCCTCAGGAGGCAGGCGTGCTGCCTCCTTGGCCGCTGAGTCCGCCAGTTCATTTCCTGAAAGACCGGCATGACCAGGAATCCAGCAAAAGGCGAGCCGGGTGCTTAATGAATCAATTTTTAAAATCTGTTCGTGAATCATCTGCACGACAGGATTCCACGAGTAAAGAGTGGACAATGCCAACAGAGCACTCATGGAATCCGTGCAGATGAGAACGGACCGGTGACACTTACGATATACAAAACATAACGATTTAAAAATGGCATATAGTTCAGCAGTAAAAACACTGGATTCACCAGGTAAAGCAAATTTAAAATTGGATCCTTCCACAACAAAAGCACATCCCACGGAGGCCCCGCATTTCGAGCCATCCGTGTAAATGCGTTTAAAACCCCGAAAGCGGGTTGCGTGGAGCTCATTAAAGGTCCTCTCGTATAAAAAATGTGGGGTGGTCGCTTTAGGGAACTTTGCAAGGTCAAAATGGCATTGAGGTAGGCGTATCTTCCAGGGAGAAACTCGACCTGGGAATGTGGGGATAGCCTTTGGCAAGATTATCCCACACGTGTCGAAAACCGATAACATCCTGATCCCAACCGGCCTTGTACTACGCCATTTAGTTTCATACAAGACACGGTTAGGGGGATGAAACACAGGACGATAGGCAACATGCTGCGCCATGCAATGAAGTTTCGACACGTAAGATGCCAGAAGATAGGACCGCCGGTAAGAAAGAGGGGGCTCACCGGCGTCGGCACAGATGCTGACGACTGGACTGGTACGAAAGGCACCAGTAGCCAGTCGAATGCCAGCATGGTGGACACTATCTAGCATCTTTAACGCCGAGGGTCTAGCTGAGCCATACACAAAACTGCCGTAATCTAGTTTAGATCTGACCAAGACCCTATACAGGCGCATCAAGGTTTCCCTATCAGCACCCGAGGACCGACCGCTAATGACTTTGAGCAAATTCAATGCTTTGATACACCTCGCTTTCAGGTCTTTGATGTGGGGGATCCAAGTTAATTTAAAATCAAATAAAAGTCCCAGAAACCTTACGCTTTCTGAGACTGGTAAAACAAAGTGATTCATTAAAATACTGGGGGCTGGCTGTATTCCGCGTGTTCTATGAAAGTGGACAACCGTCGTCTTGGCTGCAGAGAAGCGAAAGCCATTACGCGATGCCCACGATCCAAGATTGTTGACAGAGAGCTGTATCTGCCGTTCAGCCCTGTGGAGACTTGACAAACTGCAATAAATTGCGAAGTCATCCACAAAGAGGCATGACCGTACAGGCATGCGCACATTGTCAACAATGCTATTTATTGCGATAGCGAACAACGTACAGCTCAGAATACTACCCTGAGGCACCGCATTTTCTTGAATAAAATCATCGGATAAGGTGTTATTCAACCTTACCCGGAAGTGTCTATCCGACATAAAATTGGATATAAAAGAAGGAAGGTTTCCTCGAAACCCCCAATTGAAAAGTGTTTTCAAAATGCCGTACCGCCAGGTGGTATCGTACGCTTTCTCCAGATCGAAGAAAACAGCCAGAAGATGCTGCTTATGGAGAAAAGCGTCACGAATAGCCGTCTCTAGACGGACAAGGTGATCCACCGTGGATCGGATACGGCGAAAACCACATTGAATATTAGATAGCAGATTGCGGGATTCTAAATACCATATAAGTCGCTTATTAATTATTTTTTCCAATATTTTACACACACAACTAGTTAAAGCTATCGGTCTATAGCTAGTTGGCTCTAATTTATCTTTGCCACTTTTATATATAGGTATAACGGTTGCTTGTCTCCATAGTGAGGGGAACTGCTGAGATTCCCAAACACTATTATAGAGGTCTAAAAGAAGTGCCTGTCCGGCAGGGGGCAGCTGACGCAACATCTCATAATGAATGTCGTCTGGACCAGAGGCTGTGCTGCCGGCCTGGGACAGGGCATAGGTCAGTTCATCTTTGGTAAAGGGGGAGTTATAATCCTCCCCCCGACTTCGACCAAAATCAATAGCATGGCGCTCGATGTTCCGCTTATAAACTGCGAACTCGTTAGTGTAGCTCGCAGTGCTAGAAATAGCGGCGAACATCGAGCCCAATACATTAACGACCTCCTCAGGGGAGGAGACACGTGAACCGTTAGACATGAGGGCAGGTATATTGTTATTGGAATTGTTGCTATTACGTAATTTATTGATATTATCCCAAACCTTAGTTGTGGGGGTGGATATTGTAAGGGTTGAAATAAATTTTCTCCAAGACTCTCTTCTGCTTTCACGAAGTATACGGCGAGCTCGAGCACGTAGAATCCGGAATGACTGCAGATTCTCCAAAGTAGGACGTCGGTGAAAAAGATGTAGGGCCCTTCGACGGTCAGAAATAGCCAACCGACACTCTTCGCTCCACCAGGGAACGGGACGGTGGCGCGGATTTGGCGAGGATTTAGGGATGGAGGCCCTCGCCGCCGCGATGACCGTCGAAGTAAAATACTCAGTCTTAACATCGACGTCAGGAGAAGGGGATTCGTGAAAAACGGCGAGCTCGCGGAATTTATCCCAGTCGGCACGTTTAATCACCCATTGGGGAACTCGTGCTGTACTTGGGCAATCTTGGAGTGGGGAAAGCAGTATAGGGAAGTGATCGCTTCCACATAGGTCCGTATGGACATCCCAAAAGAAGAGGGTAGCGATACCTGGGCTACATAAAGTTAGGTCGATGGCAGAGGATACACCATTAAAAGTGGAGAAGTGTGTCTGGGTCCCGGTGTTCATTAGCACCAGGTTTCCCGAGACAAGAATATCCTCTACCATCCTCCCGCGGGCATCTGTAAAATTAGATCCCCACACCAGGTTATGCGCATTAAAGTCCCCCAAGATGATATAGGGGGCGGGAAGTTGCATAAAGAGGGCCTCTAAGCTCCTCTTCGAAATACGTTCACCTGGCGGGAGGTATATGCAGCATACTGTCATCTCCAAAGCAAGGGAGACTCGGACAGCGATAACTTGGAGATCGGAAACGATGTTAATATTTTTGTGATATATATTGCTTCGTGCGAATATAGCCACACCTCCGCTAGCCCGATCAAAGAAAGGCTTGTCGGTACGATAGACATCGTACCCACGAAGCATCGGGTTTTCATTTGGGCGGAAGTGGGTCTCCTGCAAACACAAGATGGAAGGATGCAGGGAAGAAATTTGTTGTTTAATTTCCTCTACACGAGCATAGAAACCCCTACAATTCCATTGTAGTAGCGACATAAGTTATTAGTATAAAATTTAGTTATCCTCGCAATCCATGACACTATCTCTTAATATTAAAAATTGGTTGAGGGCCTTTTTTAGTCCTCTTGCCTTTCCCAGTCTCTCCTGGACCTCCCGCTTTAGGAGAGGCTTCGGTTTACTTTGGAGAGACTGGGTAGTCGGATCCTTGCGCGAAGGCTTTGTTAAGGCCTTCGACGCTTTTTTACTATTATTCTTTTCGGCGGTCTCTCGCTGGTCCTTCTTCAAGGCACCAGTGGGACTCGCCTTTACGGCCTCACCTGTTTCGCCACTCATCCCGGCCTCTGGAAGCCCAGAGGCGAGAGTGAGCGACTCAACAGTGGCCGCATGCAATTTATTTCCCCGAGGAGGGCTCGGTGGAGTCCCCCGAGGAGGGCTCGGTGGAGTCCCCCGAGAGGGCTCGGTGAGTCCCCGGGGAGGGCTCGGTGGAGTCCCCCGAGGAGGGCTCGGGAAGTTCCCCGAGGAGGGCTCGGAGGAGTTCCCCGAGGGGGGCTCGGGGTGTTCCCCGAGGGGGGTTCGGAGGAGTTCCCCGAGGGGGGCTCGGAATTGTTCCCCGAGGGGGTCTCCTCGGGGTACAGGTGGTGGAGGAGACTGTTGTGAGGGTGTCGCCACTTGTTTTATATTTTGCATCACCATAGTTGATGCTGTTTTATTTGTTGAGTCTCGAATAGTGACGAGTGGCACAGGTCGTGTAGGAGACTTCGCAATATTAACTGCGCAGTGGCAGTTGGGGCAGTTTATATTTTGGCTAACAATTTGGCTGTAGGAACTTTGAAATACCGGAGCTTGTAGTGCAGTAAACTCTTTGCGTGCCTGGGCATAAGGGATCTTCTTTTCTGTTTGGATCTCCAGGACTTTTTTTTCTACTTTCTAATTCGGACAGGACCGAGACCAGGCAGAATGAGGACCCTTGCAATTAATGCAGAATTTAGGAGACTCGCATGGTTGTTCGTGAGCCTCCTGTCCACAATCTGCACAGGTTGGCTTACCACGGCATCGCAGCTTCGTATGCCCAAATTCCTGGCACTGAAAACAGCGCCGAGGATTGGGGACATACGGCCGGACCCTAAGCACGTGGAAGCCAGCTCGGACCTCCTTTGGTAAGGAAGGAGTGGCAAATGTTAGGATATAACTGTCGGTATTCTTCACTACATCATTCCTTTTGATGGTAATCCTATATACTTCGGTGACATGTTGAGGGGAAAGCTCCTCACAGATGTCCTCAATGCTTACGCAGTCGAGGTCATAGCAAGTGACCACTCCCTTGCAAACATTGAGGAACCTGTGCGGCTCCACCTTCACCTTTAAATGATTCGAGGGGCTCAACGGTATTGTAGTTATTGCCATTATTTTCTTTGTCTGAAGGTCGTTTTCAGTCTGGATCATAATCGTGCCATCGCGCAGTTTTCTAATTGAAACCCCAGACTCGGCAGCTCCACTTATCACTCTTTCGAGGACAAATGGGCTGACACGCTTGAGGTTCTCATTATCATCCATTCGAGACATTACCAGGAAGTGGGGCTGGGGCCTCACCACTTCCTGGATTTTTTCAATTAAAGGGCTGGACGGCCTTACCCGTTTCCGCCTCTTATCTATATTACGACCCTGCGAGGGGCCGTGCAGTGAGTTGCCAGCAGTGTTTGGCAGTACGGTGCCAGCGGCGACAATGTTGTCGGCCATGCCATGATTGGGGACAACCTACACAATACTCGGATCGTAGACCCAGGGTGATCCAAGTTGGTTCTACCACATATGGCCCTGTTAACTGTCCCGACGAGAGGCTCAATACGACGCTAGACATGACAACCTTCGCATGGAGCATCGCCGAGAGAGAGGTCGTCGCAGCAAGTGGGTGTAGGAAAGTGCCAATTTTACGTCCGGGCCCTCATGAACGCAACCGATCTTTTCTCAAAGTAGGGTACCCGGTTATTGTCATCCCTAAGGCCCTTCTACTAAGATATTGCAACCGGCGCACTTTCATTTAGGAGCTCAAGGCAGTGGTATCCAATAATAAACAGAGAAGAGCCGGGTTAGTTGCCAAGGTCGTCAACGGAAAGGCCAAAGGCCTCTGTTTAGTGTGAACGGAGGGGGAAAGGAAGAAAAAGGTAAGGGTAAATAAAGCGAAGGGGGAAGGGTGAAAAAAAGGGGGTAAGTGAAGGAAGAAGAAAATGATGTGAAAGGAAAGATATAGGATAGGTTTGTCCCACACGAGGTACGTCCTGCACAGAAGCCCCTCCCCTTTTAGTCGCTTCTTACGACAAGCAGGGGTTACTGCGGGACTATTCTAAACCCCGTCCCGCAGGGGGGTATATTATAGATGTTTGTTTAAACGTGTTACTGGGGGTTTAGTTAAACTTTTTACTAACTACGCTAAATGGTTTTGGATGAGAAAGGTTAAATTAGAGGAAATGTAACTGCGTTTGTGGGGATTAAGAGGGGGAAACTATTTAGAAAAAAAACACTATCAGTTCACCCAACCGGGATTGAACCACGATCTCCCTATGATCGGGAATATAGTCTAGTCACAAGTTTTAGTTAATATGCGTCTGTGAATGCTACTATTTAAATTATCCTGTCATTTTACATATTTAGATATAAAAATATATCTATTTATACATATACGATTTATTCTTAAACTTTTTTACCTGGGGCTTCTATAAAGTCCCACTGAGGGAGTTTTGGAATTAAGTAGCTAATCCTAAATACAAAGATATCTTACTTAGGAGCATAAACAGAGAAAAATTATTTTCTCAAATTCGCTTTAACAATTCCATTTATATTTTATATCTAGACCCTGTTTATTACTGTGAACAAGATGACCACTTTCTTTGCTCATGAGAATTACTTTGAGGATACTTTACAATAAGAAAATTTTCTAATTATCATAATTTCTCCGCAACTATTTGAGATACGAAATAACTTATCTTTATAAAGTTGTAATTCTATTAACGATACAAATTATTTAGTTCAAGAATCTATTTATAAAATCGATAACTTCTGTGCTGTAGGAATATATATACATTTATTATTTTTATTTCAGGTTTTTTAAAAATGAATTTGATTCTCATGCATTTTGTTGGGCAAAGTTATTTCTATTTTCTCGATTTTTTGTAAAAGTGTTCTTAGTTCCTAATGCTATAGAATAAGTAGGCCTAAGTACAATGTATATTATTTCATGTATTATTATTGGTGTATTATTTATATAAAAATGTACATAACTACTACTTCGTTTCACAAAATTTACAAATTATTAATAAACTTTTATATTAAGATAAAATAGGGATATAGTGTGTGTGGTGCACCGTATAATTCTTTTAAACTAATAATGTGTCACCTCACTCACTAATTAATTCAATGAATATACAATTAATGTAAAATATGATTCTTTCTTTCTAAAAAGCACGGATAAAAGTTGCAACATTTATGAAAAAGATGAGGTCCTCGTTCGAGTAGGCTCAACCAAATGGAAATATGGTAAAAAATACGATGTCGAAGACATCTTTTCCCATCCAAAATTTAACACGAAAACCTACAAATACGATATAGCTCTAATCAAGGTAAGTTAAAATAAAAATAAATTCTGTCCAATTAATGCACTAATTTATACTGCAATAAAAAGAGATAATTTAATTGGTTTATTCTACCATGATTCTACAGGTGATATATAATATTGGTGTGTTTATTTAGCAACGTGTCTTAGTAACCGTTCTGGTTATACACTTATACACTAATTACGATTATGGTTTTAGGGTATAGTCAGATTATATTTCAAGGAAGTGTGCCTCATTCGAGTGGAGGGAGAGTGGAAAACAATTTCGGAAAAAACACCCTCAGTACACCCGACCGAGATTCGAGCAACAATATCCCCGTTATCAACAGTCTAGCAGCAAGTTTGGACAATGCAGTCATCGAAACGAGCTTAGAGTTGTTGACAGGGGGAATAGTTTTTCTCATTTGATTCTCAATTTATTACCTGTCCTGGATACGGTAACATCACAATACTTCCTTAAAGTATCCCAAATTCAATTGTTGTATAATTTTATGTCCATAATCATCATAATATCCAAGCAGGCTATACGCATTTTAACTACTCCTAAATTGTGTGAGTGAGGAAGGTATAATTTATATTAAACACAATCACATGTGCGTAGAGTGAGAGTGAGTATAAATACATAGTCCTTTCCTTTATTCACAAAGCCTAAAGCCAAACTCTGATATTCTTATCACTTATAAATAAGATTATTAAAACCCCGAAATTTATTAAACTTTTCCATCCATTTGATATAGGTTAACATTTATGACACGTTACTAAAGAAATATTATTGTTTATATGTCTTGAACCTATATAACAAATGTTTTAAAAACTATTTGATACAGTCCTTTTTACAGCATTCCCAATTCATCCAAACTATATTATACTATAATAAATTAATTAGAATGTGTGTATGAATGTTATTAATGTTTTAAGACTAATTGAAAGATTTTATAAAAGGTCCTGGTTCTTTTACTGTCCTGACTCAGTAGTTCCATGCCCTGGTCCGTTTTTGGTAACTGGTGTCGAACAACCTGGAACTGAGTGGTTACTATCCAACTCAGACCTTCAAGATGGTTTGGAGTGTCCTTCTTCGTACTGAACAGGGATCAATATGTGGGATATTCTCCCCACAAATTACCATATCTCGGTAGCCGAGTATGTAAAGCACTTCTGAATAGCCTCTTGTCAACTGGCGTCTTTCTCCAGCCCACCTTCCCCGAAAGATCTAGAAACTCACTTCTATAAAGCAAAAGACGAGTGGTGCTTCCACTAAGTTACTAGTTTTTTCCAATACTCTGTGAAATGCAAATTGGCAAAACAATCTCTGTTTTTAAAAACAATACCTGGTACGAACACGCGACTACTGATTCACTACTGTTGAATACAAGAGTTCCTTAGGCTTACGTGATCCTTACATGCTCTAGATTGACGAAGGCTCAAGATATGAGAATAGTGATACATTATTTTGGGGAAAAATTACTTCACTAATCCCAACCGGGATTCAAATATAATTTCCTCTTCACCAGCTTAAGAGAAAAACAAAAAATCTATAACTTGTTGATTTGACTAACGGTGGCGGAGAGTTGTGATTAATTAATGAGAGCGAATGGAACTTTACATTTGATTACAATGTGGTTATTTTCCCCTACAGATAAAAGGAAAATTCAAATTCACCGATACAATTAAAGTCATACCTATCGCTCCCAGGTCAATGGTTCCTGGTACAGGCGCTAAAGTAACGTTGGTTGGTTGGGGAAAGACAGCATTTGAATCAGTAAGTAGGATTCTCTCATTAAAGTGGTTCATAAATGTTAGTAAAGAACTGAATGTTATAGCTCCAAACATTCAAGTAAACTTCCTATAAGTATTTATTCTTAAAAAAACCCAAATATAATCGTGTTAATCACAATACTCACTAATATATATATATATAATATATAATATATATATATTATAAACTAAATTGTTCAATTGTATTAACCAAAAAACAAATTTTCAAAAATAAATATTATTTAAACTACCCTAAATTTGAATACATAATATAAAAATAAATATTTTCAATACTTAGCAAATTTAGCTATTTTTATCTCATTAATGAAAGGTTTTGAATTTAAATTTAAAATATTTTTTGAATTGAAAGGATCTGTAATTGAATTTATTATTATTATTTATTTCGATTTACATAAGAATTAGGAAATGTTTAATATAAATAGTAAAGAAAATTTAAATGTATGTTTGCTTGAGGAGTTAAACACTCGAGCAGAGTATTTAAATGACTAAGTACATTGTTTAAAACTATGAATCATATGCCTTTTATTTAAACATGAAGTAAATTAATCACGATTTTGTAATAGTATATATTACCATAGTAAAATATTTCCTGATTGGTAAATGCCCAGTTTAATTTATTTAGCCTTGCTCATTTTATCATAAATATGTATAGTTAATAAATTACGAAAATAATTCCATTTTTTTTTTGTGTGTTTGAAACCAACTAGAAATATTCAAGTGCAGTTTTAAAAAAAGACTGAACATCACATTTACTGGAAAGAAATGTGCCAAAATTTCTACAAAGACTACATAACGAGCAAAACTATTTGTACTTATTGTAAGACGATGAATTGTGGAGTCTGCCTTGTAAGTATTTTAAGAATGGAACAGTCTACTATAGCTTTCCGCACATCAGATCGGAACGGAACGGAATGTATTGGATATTTTTAGCTACCTTCATATTAATGGAAGCCCGCACACTGGCTCGGATCGGATCGTAAAACCTAACGTTGAATTGGAACGGAACGAATCGGTTTGACAATAGGTCATATTTTTACGGTTAGCGGTGGAGTCAGAAGCTATGCGCATGCGTCGTCAGCACTGGGTATTGCCTCATCTATACTCGTGTTCAGTTTACATCTGTTGATGTTATTTTCCTATTCTTCAACGATTTTTGATTATTTAATAAAAATGTATTTGGACCCATAATTAATAAATATAGTTTAACAGTACATGACATTGATAACAACCATTAGTATGACTGTATTCAAAAGAAAAATGCTTTGAAGAAAATTCCGAAAATTTTAGGTTTTATTTATTGCTTGTCATTGCACTCAAAGTATTTTTGAGGACACTTCCTTCTATCTAGCAATGAACAGTACAGGCACCATTAACTTCTCTTCACTTTTGTTATCACTCACTGTCACCCCACCATTACCTGCTCTTCACTGCACAAAATAAAAAAAAATCGATATACCATATCGATTGCTGTATTTCGACTGACATGAATCGAGTTCTAAACCAGCGTGCGGACAAAAATAACTTTCGTTCGCAGGGTTTTGTTTCCGAACTTTCCGGTCAGTTCCGATCCGGTGCGTGGCAATATTAAATTGCTATACATTTTATGACATAATAGTTGTTTTTATATAGTTTATTAGATTAGATTTAAACTGGTTAGTGATGTAATGAACATAAATTTAAACACATTCCAGTGTCATTTGTATAAACTTATGAGAATTGTTTTAAAACTATATATACCTATATAAAGTATGTGCGTGTGTGTCCAGAAAAAGATAAGCTATTTCTACATGAGCTGAACAACTGATGGGAAAGTAGAAGAAGTGCCTGTTCAAACCAGAAAAGTTACTAAACGGGAAATTTAAAATTTAGCTCTCATAATAATAAAGTAAATATATAGATTAAGAAAAAACTTTCTGTTTAAGGTAGACAAAAAAAAGTAAAGAATCACTTTAAATAAAGAAATACATCTGAAAAAATTAACCTTTTAAACTTAACTCGTTAAAATAGGGTGATGTTAGTATATTAACAAAAAAATACCCTTTCAAGATGGTAGAAATTCTAAATTTGGCATACAGGTAGAAGAAACAGTTCAGTTAAACAAATTAAGTCTTTAAATTTTAAATTTATTAGTGGTAATTGGACAAATAGGGGGAGGAGTGGAATGATTTTAAAATTTATAAAATTAAAATAAACAACTTATATTCAGTATCGTGGTATAAAACTGAAATTCTGATGTGAAGTAGGAGTAACAATTAAAATTACCATAAGAGTCTCAAAATTATTAATGGAACCCCAAAAAATAAAGTATAGGGGGGAAGGTGGGGTATAAAAATAAATGATGGAACAAAATCGAACAAAATTTTCATAGTGTGTATTATAAATTCGAAGAAAATTACAAAAAAGTTTTTAATAAAATACCCATAAAATCAAAGACATTATCTTTAAATCACATTATTCAATCTTATATTTAAACTTCAAATCATAAAAATAAATAAAAATAAATTTAATAAAATTCAAAATTTCCAAATTGATCATTTTAAAACTACTCTAAAATATGTATTATCTGTAAAATATAAATTATTCTTAATTTTAATGAATGTGTATTAAAAGTTTTCCATTTTGAAATCAATATTAAAGCTCAATTTAAAAAACATTCAAATTTTCTATAATTTAGTGTAAGTAAACACTACTAAAATTAAAATATTATATATAAATAAAGATACATTATCATTTATATTTGTAATAGTATCTTGACAACAATTTTGAAAAAAAAAATCTAAGGCAATTTCTTAAATTATTCAATTAAAATAAATGAACAGAAATCAGTAGATTAGCAAAATGTTAACCCTAAAACAAGTAAAGAAATTATTTGTTAAGCTAATGTTAACCACTACACAGATATAAATTTTAAGCAATATGTTTTTAACCATTTTAAAAATATTTCGAATTTGAAAAAATCACTCCTAAGTAAAATACCTCTTATCGAATTTGTACCAAAAACAAAGCATACAGGGCTATTATTCATTACAAACACTCCTAAGATAGATATCTGGAACCAAATACTTAAATTACTTTGCAAAATATTTCCCGTTTAAAAATAATCAAACATCAGTAAAGTACCCCTCAATAAATTACTGCCCCAAGCCTATTATAAAGTGATATTTATCATGTAAAAGAATCTTAGATATGCATTTTGTTTTAAATCGTTTGAACCATTTTCGAAATATTCGGAATACAAAAATTACTCATTATTAAACTACCCTTAAATGAAGGACTAGGGTAAAAAAATTTTTTGGCATAGCCTTTAAATATCTAGATATCAAGATTGAACGAAATCCATCGAAGCGTCTAAGATCCGTGACAGGGGTGTACAAACAATGGGACAGATCGACAGAATCGTAAAAAAAAAACTATTTACTTTCATGCTATCTAACATATAAAAAGATTGTTTTGATCCTCAAAAAATTATAACTTGAGTTTTTGATGAATGTCAACGATTCATAACTACCTGAACTCTGAAAAAGGGGCTTTAGAATTACCGTCTGTCTGTCTATACCACGGAATAGAGCCTAAACTGTTTTACTGGTCAGGCTAAAACTTGGTATCTAGGTAGGGGCGAAAAAAAAGACTTTCTTAAAATTGGCAATAACTACTTTGATTAAATTAATTTATAAATATTTATCAATATCACAAACAAGTGGCCACTCCCAATTTTTTGTCAAAAAGAATTTAGGAGTTCCAGTCCGATGCGTAAGTTCCATTGATTTTATAATATCTCCTTAACTCCATGAGAATAAAATTATTTATTATTGCAAATACGTTGATCTATTTATTGTAAAAATAATATATTTGAAACACATTTTATAAAACCATTAATTTTCAAGCTATAATCACATATATATTAACGTTTTAAAAATTAAAGGTTTATTATTGAGACTATAAAAAAATATCTTATCTGAGATGTTGATGGATGTCAACGTTTAATGAGCCCCAGAACCTTAAAAAAGGTCTTTTCCAATTTTATCTGTCTATGGGTCTGTGTAACCCTAAAATTAAGAGTAGTTATCTAAAGGGCTATTTTCATTTTCCCATGGAGATGCATTTTAGAGGCTACTTTGCTGAAGCAGAAACTTCCAAATCCCCCCAAATATTTGCGTTACTATATAAAGTATTAATGCCAAACTGTAGTACCACTAAAAATAAAAAACTCTTATTTGAATAATATTTTTATAAAACCAATAGTTTTTGTTATATTGGCAGATAAATTAATACAATTTTGTGAGCTTTAGTTGTACAGCGATACCACTTATTTTTTATTGCAATAATTATCTAATGCTATAGATTAAGTAAATAATTAAGTATCCCATAAATTTGATGGTTTTTCCTTTAACCTCTTAAGGGAAATGTATATACACCAATAACTATCCCGATACATTTAGAATTAATAGTCAATATTTATATCTTTTTATGGTTAAAATTTATAAACGATGAATTTATTAGCAATACGATCACATGAAGATGTTAACCCTTAATAAAATTTCATAAATTTTAATTGAGAGTAGACATTTTTATATGAAGTGTTGACCCTTGTGGACCCAATATTATCTCTATTATTGAACCAAATATACAAATGAATACTTATTCTTTAAAAAAAAAATGTAAAATTTAAAACTGAGAGTCCAAAAATGTTGTACGTAAGTATAGTGCAATTTTTTCTCATTTTTGCTAGTGTATGTTACTTAGTTTCATATATCCTACGAATTTTGAGGAAATATCTCCATTTTTAGACTATGAAGTGAAAAAGTCCATGCGTATTAACTTATCATTTATTTTGATTCATATTTAGTTAAAACGTAGTTACGTAATAAAGTCAAGATCAATTTTTTCACGATCACAATAGATTTTCTTGGTATTAAAAGTAAAAACAGATTTGGATGTGGTAGAATGTTTATATTTGGCATGATGGTGAAAGGGCCACTTCAGATAACCAAATACAAATAATTATTTGAGATGGTGTTTGGGAAATTAATGGGAAGAATAGAAAATTTTATAACTACTTCGAACAGTTACCTCTTTAGGTAGTATAGAATTGAAATTTGGTAAAAGTGTTTAGAAACCGTTTCAAATAAACATAAAGGATTGAAAATTGAATATTTTAAATTTCAAAATGAAGTTACGGAAGATAGAAAATTGGGGGGCGAGGGTTTGAGAGGGAGGCATGTAAGTAGAAAGAAAGAACATTTCGGGGAGTTTACAAATTAAATTTGCCAAGAATATAGAGATAGTATAAAAATGGATTTTAAATATTATATCTTTGTAATTGGGGCCTGGGGATGTATGCGGGTGTGGTGTTCAAAATTGCCAAAACTATCAGAATAAGCTATTTATTAGAGTGTTGTAGAAGTTTGTAATTTTTAGGCAGAGGTAAGGACAATCCCAAACCAAAATTAAGGCTCAAGCAATTTTAAAGTACTAACTGAAAATACATAAAATCGGAACGGATTTATATAAGAATTAAAAAAAATTGGGTCAATAGAAAATATTAAAAAAATTTTTTAATGTAAGCTCAAATATCAAGAAGATAGTTAAAATTTAAAATTCAAAACAATGGTTTGGAAAAAGTTCATTTCTGTGAATTTCCAATACTAAAATTATAAATTGGTTATAGGGGAGTTAAAGAATTAAGTTTTGTAGAGAATATAAAAGTTTTCCTTAAATACCCAAATTTAAAAAAATTGTACGTCATCAACTATTCAACAGTGTGTGATGTGCACTCTTCCCACTTATCTATTGGTTGGCGAGTGTATTCATGAGAGGACGGATTTTCCCTTTCATTTGTTTGGAAAGGTGCTGTTTTCCCAGGTGAGATTTACCCTAATCCATGTGTGCATTTGTAAGGAATAGTAAAATAAATTCTTAGCAAAACACTGTTTAAAAAAAATAGGTTTATAAAATCCTCTCCATTTTGAGATAAACAATGGTACGGTAGGGTGTGTAGTTTAATTTTCGAAGTCACTTGTGACTTTTTGTTAAGTTGTTTTTGTGATACTTCTACATACCCTCATTTTAATTTTTTATCTCTTAGATATCTGCTGGTTTTTGTCCCGTAAAATATATACTTTAAGTATCCCTATGAATAAAAATCGAGTGGCGTTAAACCAGAGGAATTGTTGGAAACTCAATTGGTCCTCTATGCTAATCTATTGTTCACGATATCTGTTGTCTAACCAATGGTGAACGATTAATATGGTTAGGGGTCAGGGGGGGCTCTATCTTGATTAAATGTATAGTAACTTCATCAAGCTCAATGTTTCCATGTTCGTCTAGTTGATTCTCTATGGCACGCACTATGAGGAGATGGAACAGATTCTTCAAGCATTTTCAAGTATTAGTCGAGGTCAAATTTTCCTAACATACCTGCCCACATATTAATTTTTTAGGTCATTGTTTATGTCTGTCAATTAAAATACGAGAAATTTGAGCTCTCCAATAACGAAAGTTATGTTTTTTTACAAAACCATTTAAGAAAAGTTCTTTCGAAAAACTGTACTTACTTATCAGGATCGTTTATTGCCTAATGTTGGATGTACCTGCATTTTATACGGATGAAACTTATTGAATTTCAACGTCTTATGAACAGAACCAATTGATACACTATACTCGCTGGACACTTCACTCGTTGAGCTCTTGATATATGCCACATTGTAGCCCTATTTTTCCACTTGAGTTAATTCATTCATACTGTACAATCATTCCATTCCCCCTATGGATTCAGTTTCGTTGGAATTTGAAACAAGATCCAAAGCTTAACAATGAGACACGTTTTAATCTTGATTTATTTGATCGAAAGCTGCTGCCATTCTTTGAGCATATCATACAGGAAAATAATACAGTTCTCTTCTAGACCGTTACTTTTTTTTCAAAATCAGTACTTCATATGTTCACAATTGAATGCAAACGAGAAATATACTCGATATGTAAATAACATAGCTAACAAATTTAATACGTTCCCACGGTATAAAAGAATAATTCTAATGCCGCAATCAGCACTGGCGATGCTGGTACCAGTGAGACTCGGATCTCATTCTTTACATTGTGATATCCCCAACACAATACAACACACATGGGTCCTCCCTGTATTCCTATGCAGTAGTATTTCATTTAAGCTTATCTAGAAGAAAGAGATTGCGTAAAAAATGTATGTTGATTAATATTGTTTATGTAATTTACAGGGTGATTCCGGTGGTCCTGTGGTGTATAAGGGAAAACTTATTGGCATAGTGAGCCTTATGTTATACGATGACTGTATGTCGAGGTTAGCACCACACCTCCACACACAGGTTATCTCGTACCTCA
Source organism: Timema cristinae (assembly GCA_039000515.1). NCBI lineage: Eukaryota > Metazoa > Arthropoda > Insecta > Phasmatodea > Timematidae > Timema > Timema cristinae. Next base: position 35,792 of record JBCFYV010002270.1, read on the forward strand.
AGTGGATACAGAAATATTTGAAAGTCTAATAAAAGTATACAAATTGTGTCTATGCTAGAGGAAGATGAAGTCATATTTAGATTGAGCTCTGTAAAGATATTCATTCGAAAAATCATACATATTGATTTAAGACTTAAATATCTAAGTGAGGATACATATATAAATTTAAATATATTGTTTTAAAACAATAATATCTTAAATAAGATAAGTTAATATATTTCAATAATTAAATTATATAATGGATTAAACAATTGTGTATATAGATTGGGGAAACAAATAAATGTACCAAATTAATTTAAATAATTTATTTGATTAATAAATTACAAATATCAACTTTTCAAAATCGTTCTGAATTCCTTTGTAGCTTATTACGCTTTATTTAATTTAAGATAACAGGCTCCATGAGATATTTGATGATACATGTGTTGAAGGAATCTTAAATTATTCGTATTGATAGAAAGAGTAATAATTTTGAGGGTAATAATTTTTCCACCTGTTCAGGGTGTCCCTAAAATAGTTATAAAGGGAGGTGGATTAGTATTTGGAATAGGGCAACGGAATCTTTGGTTAAAACTGTGAAGTCCAGGTTAATATACAAAGATATTTTATTAATAGTGATTTAATTGTAATTTAATCTATGCTTTATTTAACCATAGAATATATAAAGGAGTTCAAAAGGACCTTAAAATAGTTTGATTGATAGTGGTTAATATTCAGGTGATTTTAAAACGTTGGCTACATGCTACCTCTTTTGATATGTTGTTAACAAAATGCTCTAGAGTTTTAAGTCCCAAAATATCTCCATTTAATATAACTACGAGAGGTGGCAAGAGTTCCTTGACCGATTACAGTATGATTCTATGTTATAGCCTGCACCATAGTATCAACTGTTAATGGTAAGCTCTCAGGGTAAACGGAGGGCGCATGTAATTATCTTTATATTTTATTATGACTCAAAGAAATATGACAATAAACAGATATAAGTAGGGAAATAGGGGTGAAAGAGAGGGATAAAAGAGAACGGGAGGAATGAGAGAGAGGAGTGAAAGAGAGGGATGAAAGAGAGGGATTAAACAGAGGGATGAAACAGAGGGATGAAAGAAAGGGATGAAATAGAGGGATGAATAACATAATGAACACACACATGATAGTGGCGTGAGGAGCAGAGTGAAATTGCGTCTTTGGCTTTTAACATAAGAGGGTGACTACATCATGAAATGGCAGAGATGCTTTGCATTATCGGCACAGCTGAATACAAGACATTGGCGGCAGAACGTCCGTATGTAGAGAGATATATCCAAGAAAAAGCCATGCTCGCCATCAAATGTTCACTGTTGTCGACAGGCAATTGCGCGAAACTGGTACATTCATCGAGAACAGGCATGACACTGGCGTCACGAAAAACGTCAGAGCAGCCACGTTTGATCAAGATGTATTGGAACACATCGTCGAGGTATCATTGAACAGCACAAATACAATCTCTTGCACAATGGACGCCAGACAACCAGCCGCGTGGAGGGTTCTAAACGAACACACACTCTTCCCGTATCATTTTTAGCAAGTACAAGCGATGAGAGCAGCTGATTTACAGCCAAGGGGTGAATTCGCACGCTGATGAGACTTACTTCTCTCACACCATTCTGTCGAATGTTGAGTCTGCTTTCATACGCAACAGCGTTTTCAATTGCCGCAACACTCACTTGTGGTATGAGGAAGAACCACATGCAAGGTTTGAACGTCAACAGACATTTACTGTTAACGTATAAGTTGGTATTTTTCTTGGACGGCCTCATTAGACAGCACTTTTTGCCAACCTGTTTGAATGGATATATTTATAACCGGTTATTTGAGGACACACTGAAGACCTTGCTACACCCTCCGCTGCTCCTATAGGTAAGGCCCCTAAAACTAATGTAAAGGGAGGATGTAACGTACATTTTATAAATGACAACAGATAAAATAGCATAGTTTAAAATCATGTATATGAAAACAGACAAAGGAATATAAGGCCTTAATTCAAAAACCTTCCAATAGCTACTACTGTAAAAGAAAACATTGCATCATATAATGTACCGTCTTTCAGGTATCTGGTAGAACTAATACCCAAACAGATCTCTCAATTTACATTACCTAATAACATGACTTAAGGTCTTTCAAAAATAGTTACCCAAAAACCGGTACAAATATTAATAAGCCTATTGATACCCATGAATAAAGGTATAGAATTTTACTGTACAAAAATACAGTGTGATATCTCGTGTCCCACTAATTACTTCAATTCAAAGTTTACATTAGTTACAAGGATAATTCATGGATATAATCCATGACGCAGAGAATCAAACGCAAGAAGTTGCGTAGCCACCAAATAGTTTACTTTAATTTGAGAATGTAACGTCTAATGGTTACAACACTATAGGTAATAACTAACAAAGACATTCTTGACATTTCCATATTATCAAAATATGCCTCTATGACCCTGGACAATAGTATGAAATATAAATTATTTAAACGTAACTCCTCCATTACTCTGCTTGAGTTATAACAATTTTAACATTATGAAAAAACAGGTCTATCTCCCAAGACGCTAACATAAGGTCTGTTCTACCTATTACATTAACTAATATCAAACGAAATACCTCCATTGCGTTGGCTCAAAGATTTAACAATTTACATTATAGGTCTATCCTCCATGACCCCAAAACAAAGTTAGCTATATAAAATGAATTAAATAATGCCAGACGCGATTTCCCCATGGTGTTGAATCAAAGATTTAACTATTTACTCCATAAGTCTTTCTTCCATGACCCCAATAAATAGTTAGTTCTATAAAATAAATTAAATTATATCAAACGTAATATTTTCCTAGATCTTTCCTCCATGACCCCAATACATAGTCCGCTCTATCGAAATGCTCTTTCGATAAGGCTCAATTCAATAATGCTATATCTAATACAATTCACATTCTCCTATATATTGAGTCTAGAAAACAAGAAAGAGGGTGGGATTCACATTCTAGTCAGACACGCACAACGCATTACGTCATCATGCTGTAATTTCACAAGTCTTCCTGGTCGCTGATTGGATGTCTATCGTCACAATGCAGTTGTTTACGATTCTTCGAGGTCCATCTTTATGACCGATGTTGGAAACATCCGATGTCAGGTGAGAGTTGCCTTATCCCCCCTCCAGGTGGCAATACAGGGCGTGTTTATTTAGTGCCTGGACTTTTGAAAAACACCGCCCAGTGTTAATATTATTCTCTGTCCGGGTAGATCATCTAATACGGACTTTTCTAGTCGTGGTCGCCACACGCTTCCACATTGGTGTTTTTGACTTGGTAGTAATCTAGTGAGGCCAACTTGGAGATCCGAA
>JBCFYV010002271.1:0-38364 GCA_039000515.1 Timema cristinae
TAGGGTGATTATGAGATGAAATGGAGGACCTACAGTTTAACGTGGAATCCAAACCCACGGTGGAGGCCTGGCATTCCCACAATCACAAGATGTCTTGTCAGAGGTGAAGGAAGGGTTTGGTAATCAGATAAATCTGTCCCAGGACGAAGATTGAACCCCGGACCCAGCACAGAAGTCCGACACCTTACCCCTAGACCGCCAGGTCACCACAATATATATTGTAAATATTTCCATTTTTTCTTAAGTTTGTATAAATAAGTGTACATAGTAAACATCCTGAAGTGTTTCCGTTGATTGAAGTAATGCAAATATTCATAATATTGGTGAGTTAAAAATATATGTATGCAAGCTTTGATAGTTAATAGTATTGTGTAGCTACAGAGCACTAATAGCCTGACCTCATTCTCACTAATGTAGCAGCTAAAAGGTTAAACTTATTTAACTGTAGAAAAGTTAAGTATAAATTAATAAAAAGTACTGTTTTTATTATTATTTAAAACACAAAAAAAAACATGGTGATCGACACTAAATCACATTTTTCAACATATATGTGTTGATAAGAAAATAATACAAGATGATGAACAAACATTAATAAGTAAATCAAAAAAATATAACCTATGGAGCTGTTTAAGACCAGGGGCGATAAATAATAACAGCATAGTTAACTTTAGAATTAAATTGTACTAGGAAATTTCAATAAAGTAAATAAACAAATACATTTTTTACTCTCCATTTGTAAGTGTTTCTTGTCATCTTCAGGTGCAATGGAAGATAGTTTGTTTTAGTAAGACTCAACATTTTCAAACTTTTCAGTAATCACAAGGGTGGGAAATGGTTAGCAGGTGCTAGATGGCACTGTTGGTGAGTTCAGAGTACTCCGATTTCACGTGGAGGACGGATTTCTAGTGCTCCATCAAACACCAATTTCATAAGCTGATCAAAGATACAAGCTGAAAGGCCGAAGGATTCAATCACAGATGTAGCATTGAAAGGATTCCTAATCCATTCCTTACTTTGATCAGGCTCTAAGAAATATTTTTTATGCCATCTTGCAGGATTATTGTATGGTTCTGAAATAATTGATCATTGATCCTGCAGACTGCAAAAGGTCATCAAGTGCAGAAAATGAATCATACTCCCCCAATAAAGTTGTTTACTCAAAAGTTCACATTTTGTAGATATGCTTTTATTTTATATCACAATTTAAAAATGGTTACATTACACCCCAGATTTAGGCTGTTCAGGATGCTGAAAATATCGCTGAGATATGCACTATAATAGCCACTTGAAATCATGAAAAAGAGATTTACTTACTTCATCATATCATCACTTTAATACTTGTTACAATACAATATCCAGTTCAGAAGGCACTCCTTTTACCGCTAACTGTTCTCTGTGGATAAAGCAGTGAGTTGAACTTCATTCAGGAGCAAATTTTTTCCCTTTGCTGTAAAACCTCTTTTTTTTTTAACGCACAAAGCTGGTGCACTGTCAGTACTGACTCTGACAATTTTTTCCCATTAAAATTTTGTGTCTTATGAAACAAAAATATCATCTCCTGTGTTGGAGTTTTTAACGATAAACAAAAACAAAAGTAATCATGAACTTCATTTTGTAAATGTATGCTAAAAGTTGACACAGGTTTTTACGTTTCTGCTTTCATCCAAAGTAAAGCAAAATAACTACTAACATGCATGTCACACACGTGTGATTAATCACTCCTCCACATTTAATCCCAGAGATGAATTGTATCATTCAACAAAGGAACCATTTTCCCAAGAATAATATCCACCACTGGCTTTACCAGTGTTTCAGTGACGGTATGCCCTTTCCAGTGTTTCAGTGACGGTATGCCCTTGACAGTTTTTTCCCACAAGTAAAGCCACTTGGAATGATTACTCTGTAGTTTTACTCTCTTCCTACCTGTAGAAACAGAAGTGTTTGATTTCTCTAATGAAAGAATCACTTTAACGTTTGTTTTGAAAATGCCATTAAGGTTTTGAAGGTTTAATTGCGTTGCCAGACAAAGTGTCATAGCACACAAAACAAGAGGGTTAGGTGCAAGTTCGTCACCAGCCAATAAAATCCATCTTAGCTAATCTTCATATATTTCTGTTTACACATAGGCTTTTGTTTTTTGGCAATAACAGAGCAATGCCTTGCTAAAAATATGAATCATTGACAATCGTTTTCAGCCCATGTGGAGTCGTATCAGATTCACTTATACAGTAGCACCCTCATATTCAGTATCCGCAGTCAAACCGTGCCCAATTTAATTTACTTTTAATTAAAGGGAAGATGTTATCTATAAGTTTAAAACACGCACACAAGCAAGAATTGGCCATACTATCAGCAGTGTCACATTATTTGACTCATCAACATACCAAATCATGATTGTCGCAACAGAAGATGGAGAATAGTAAGTACAATGCAGTTACAGTACATATTTTATTACTTTATTTAATGTTGTATTGTCTTTAATGTGAATAATTTATTAATTAAACTTTATGTATTTATGTATGTTACATGTAACATAATAATGATGTCAATGGCAGCCCTTATACAATTTTAGGCAAACCCCACATAAGAATAACTAACTGCAAGACGCACATGTCTACTCAGTACTGAGTCATTTCCATGTATAGTATAATTTTGATAGGAAGGACAGTAGAAGTTAGTTACTAAAGTTATTAAAACAATCTTAATATATTTGTTATGGTTCTTATTTCTAACTACAAAATCCAAAGAATGATTTACTTTCAAGACATCTATTAAATACATGTCTTGAGTTCGTCACACGCGTCTATTACAACGTGAAAACGCGCACTCTAGTGCTGACACTCTCGCCCGTTGCTCGACTGTCTCTTGTCCAACCTGTCTGGTTTAGCCTACACTCGGCCCGTTGGAATGTCCCCCACCCCCTATACTATGAGGGGTGGCCCAAAACCTGGTGACTCTTCAGGGCTAGCCTGAGATGGTCTTGTCGTTACACTACCCCCCTTTAAATTGGGCACGACCCGTGCCCACAATAATTATACCCGTTGATACCGCTCTGGTACACGCGAGACTCTTTTGGGGTAGGCCGTTCAGACTCTGTCCCCTGCTGCACGCTCGTGTTTGTTTGAAGCTGCCCTCAGTACTGCTGGTACCAGTTTTTTACTTGGAGGTGCTCTGTTGGAGAGGGTGGGTTTTTGACACTCACATGACATTTGTTTGACAGTTCCTTTTCTCATCCCGAGTTTCAGGTTTCTCCACAACCTTAGGAGCTTCTTTGTTCTTGCACTTCGGTATCTAAAGCCCTGGTACAATTGAGCCTGTTGAAATGGACAACTAAGCGCTTTTGGCCTTTCTTGACACAATACGTGACATCAGAAATCGTTTATTATCAGTAAGGCCCTTCCATGGGCGGTGTGAGTTTTTGAGAGCATCCACGTTTAAACGGCACTGTAAATAGCCTACACTCGCTTCCCTTCCTCTAAGGGGAACCCGAAATGATTCGATATAATACGTCTTTTGTACGTTGTTGCAGTTTCCCAGTTTTTCTAGACATTTTTCATACGCCAACTCGAAACTGGGCTTCGCATGCTTGCACAAATAATTTTTCATTCAAAAAACTTTTTCTGGGTAATGAATGCAACATGACTTGGTAGTCTAAATCTGCCTCCGAACATGAGATTAAAACGGTGTGTAGCCTGTTGATTCATGTGACTAGACCTGTAGGCTAACATGACTTGGGGGAGTGAAGTTGTCCCAGTCATTGTGTCGTTCATTAACCACTGGCACAACATAGCTAGAAGTGTGCGGTTAAACTTTCGACTAACCATCTGATTGGGGATGGTATGTGTAGTCTTGTTTACCTGATTCCCAGAAACAAGCAATTTCTTGAAATATCTTAGCCTCGAATTGACGCCCTTGGTCACTGTGGATTTCATCGGAGCTCCAACCGACAACACGAATTCCTCAATTATTATCCTTGACAGTCACAGTTTCTGTTAGGCATGGCATATGCTTCTGTCCACTTCATGAAATGTATCGCTACAACCAGGATGTATTTATTGTTTTGGGTGGTTCAGGGAGTGGGCCAAAGATGTTACGGAGAACTGTTGTAATGGTATCCTGGTTCGATATTGATGAGTGGTGCTCTCGCAAGCATATTTGGGGATTTCTACGTGCACAATCATGGCAGGCTTTGCACCACACTTTCACATTTCCAGATGCCCAGGCCAATATGAACCGCTCCGAACTTTCTCTAACGTTTTCTTTAAATCCCAGATGACCGCCTGTTGGTGAACTATGGAGTGCCTCCATGACTTCAATTTTTAAGTCTGTGGTAGAAGTAGTGAAGTCTGTTGTTCCTAATATCTCCCTCCTGTCGATATACCAAGCCGTCCCATTAGTGAAACTATCCCATTGTTCCCATAGTCTTGTAACAACTTTAATTGTAATCAACACTCACCAACTGGAACAGCCAACTGGGACAGCAACTGGGTCAACACGCGATAGCTTGGCCCGCGACTCCGCTCTCGGACAATACAATAGGCTGACTGAAGGCGTGTTCTGCGCCTGCCGGCAATGAGACTCGATCCACGTGTTCGGCCAGCAGACGGATAGAAGAGTTCGTTTCCGCCTTCGCTGAGCTTCGCGAAGGTGCTACGTTGTTCTGATATGATCTCGAAATTCTCTCCCCCTTGTTTGTAATGTCTCCAACTTCCCTTCCTTCGATCGCCCCCCTTTACTGAGAATTATATTTCGTATAATACTAGCGGTACCGGGATCTCAGGTCATTACTACCCCAGGTCGAGGAAACGTGGTGAGGGCAGCGACTGGGTTCGGGGGATATACTTTCCTACCAAAATTATATTTCGGGTCATGGGGGAAATCTCTTTCTAATTACTATTTGGACTTTGTTATTAAACTTATGTTTATTTGATATTGACTATGCTACGGCTTATCGCTGTGGGAGGTAGATCGTCGCTTTCGCCACGCTTATATCCAGGTCTGGGCCCTATTCAAATGTATTTCATACATTCGCCAATATTAGCTTTTAACCTGAGATTGTCAGGTCCTGGGTTCGAAACCCGACTTATGTTATTTTCAAAGTATAGCTGTTTCTGGACTCGTCTTGTTCGCCAAGTTAAACACCTAGGGTTGTTTAAGTTATTATTACCTGTGGCCTTGTTTAATTGCTATGACGTCACGTTTGCTACGGGCGTCTGTAAGAAAGATTATATTTATACTAGGGTGGATACTTAAACGTAGAGTAACCAGTTTAGGAATAATCAATTTAACGAAGTAACCAAAGACCATGTCATGAGATCCCGGACCGTTACCTTTGATGGATTTAATGTAATCGTGATTTGTTTTGAGGAGGTAACGTTTATGTTATACCTTTGAGTAATTGATTTCCGCGATGGACGGAAAAGCGCGCTTCACGCGGTGTTGTGATTGTTTGCTCAGCTTGTTATTGTTTTTTTTGGACTAAATAAAAGTTGTTATGTTCATTCAGGTAACTCTTTACCTATATTTACTGCCTCTCTCACCTTAGTAGATATTAAGGGGGGGGTTGCAGTCTTAACACCTGACGACTTTCTTGCACGATTGAGTCTCGGGGTGGCTGTTCTCCCGCTTTACACCACTGCACTGCATGTTTAACTACAGGGTCTTCTTCCTGTTTCTTCTGTAGTTCTTCTAGCGACCATCCGAAACTGTCGATCGCAAGAAAATTCACATCCAGTAATTTACTTAAACTTCCCTTGAAATTGTTAGGCGCTTCAAATGCATCTTCCTTCGCACTGTCTCTTCCACATTGTTGACATGGCCGCCGGGATAGGCCATCAGCATTCCCATGGGACTTGCCATTTCGGTGTTGCACTGTGAACTCCAGCTCAGCAAGTTGTTCCAGCCAGCGTACAACCTGCCCTTCTGGCTCTTTGAAAGATTGAAGCCAGCGTAAGGAGCTATGGTCTGTTCTGACAATAAATGGCTTGCCGTATAAATAGTGCCGAAAATGTCTGGTGGCAACAACTAGAGCCAACATTTCCTTTCTTGTCACACAATAATGTCGCTCTGCCTTTGTCAATGTGCGACTCATATAAGCTACTACCTTCTCTTCGCCATCACGTTTAATACTCAATACAGCACCTATACCTATATTGCTTGCATCTGTATCTAGAATAAAGTTATCTTCAGGTGAAGGAATGCTAGAACAGGACTGGAAGTAAGGCGTTTCTTTAGCTCTTTCAAAGCTGTTTCACAGGTTTGATCCCAGGTAAACCGATCATCTTTTTGTGTAAGCTTGTAAAGATGAGCAGCCACGTTTGCAAAACTTTTAATGAATCTGCTGTAATATGAAGCAGTTCCTAGAAATGCCCGAAGTTCCTCTATGTCTTTTGGTGGCGGCCACTCCTCAACAGCACGCACCTTCTGTGGGTCTGTTGAAATTCCCGTCCTGAGATGGTATGTCCCAAGAAATTGACTTGAGGCTGACACTTTGAAGGCTTTAGTTTTAGCCCTGCTTCTCGCAAACGTAAGAACACTTCTTTAAGTCGAAGTAAATGTTCGTTGAATGTTTTCCCACAAACTATTACGTCATCTAGATAAACCAGTGTGGACTTCCACTGCAACCCAGCTAAAATTAGGTCCATTAGACGTTGGAAAGTGCTAGGCCCATTGCACACACCGTAGGGTAGGACTTTGAATTCATATAGCCCCCTTACCTGTTGAAAATGTGGTCTTTGGGTGATCCTCGGGGGCCACTTCGCATTGCCAGTATCCTGATGCCATATCCAGGGTACTGAACGATGTTGCACCTCATAGTGAGTCCAAGAGATCGTTGATCCGTGGAAGAGGGTAAGCATCCTTTTGTGTTACTGCGTTTAGCTTCCTGTATTCCACGCAAAATCTTGTTGTTCCATCCTTTTTTTGCACAAGGACAATGGGAGAACTCCATGGAGATGATGCCGGTTGTATAATATCATCCGAGATCATGTCCTCCACTACCTGGCTCGCTTCTCCCCGCCGATGTATTGGGAGACGTCTTGGTGGCTGCCTGACAGGATAGCACTACCTGTTTCAATGTGATGATAAATACGATTAGTTCTCCCCAGGTCATTTGATCCCTTGGAGCAGATATCACTAAACTCGTTTAGCAAGCTGCAAAGTCTTTGGCGCTCTTCCTGGTCCAATTTGCATTTTGTCAAGTCAAAAAGATGTTCTACTCGTTCGTCACTCGTGTTTATTTTCCCAATAGTTGCAACTGGCATCTCTTGAGGTACTTCAAAGAACTTGCCTATTGTCGTGCCTGCCCGCAGTGTAACTGGCGAGGGACCTGGGTTAATAAGTCTAATTGGTAATTCCTTGTTCTGTATACTTGCCAATACATGGGCAGCCATAACTCCGTGCTTCTCCCTAAGACCCGCCTCGGTGGCGTAGTTGGCTAACGCGCTTGTCGTGTTGAGCCCGACTGCTGAGGACGGGGAGATTGAGGTTCGAATCTTGGTCGGGTGAACTGGGGGGGGAGGGGGGTTTCCTAAAATGTTTTCCACTCTCCCTCCACGCAAATGCGGGTTCACTTCCTCTAATTCAACCTTTCCAATTCCTAATCCATTAGAGTAATTAGTACTTAAAGCGTATAACCCGAACGAGTAGTAAGACGCGGTGCTAAGTATTATTATTATATTATTCTCCCTAAGGTTGGCCGAAGGCTCTAACAATCCATTCACTTTATCGTGATCTGCGTTAACAGATCCACGAGTGAACACCTCACTATATGATGGTACTATCATTGTTTTGTCCACAGCTACGTTCCACACGCTAGTTCCATTCACATTATTCGTTTTTGGACTGTTATCAACACTACCACTGAGTCACCTAGCCTTAGCTCTGAGCTAGAGAGTAAAACATCCCCTGATTTTTTATGAGAAAATCTACTCCAAGAATGCACTGTTGGGTAATATTACACACGACTAGTAATCTGTGTAGCACTTGAGTAACACCAATCTTCACAGTAATTTCGACCTCTCCCTCCGTATTTATTGGATCTCCACTCGCGTTCACGATACAGGCTAATGTGGATGCTATCGACATATTAGACCGTCCTTTAACACTTTCCCACACGTCTCTGCGTATTAAGGACACGGCGGCACCAGTGTCTATTAAAATACAAACAGCACAACCTTCTACATGTCCGTTCACGTATACTGCCCCGTCTGACTCTACACTCCATACCCCAAATGTACCAGGGTATCTGTCAATAGCTCGTGGTCCGCGCTGACATATGGGGACGCCGAAAACCAATCTGGTGCCCCTCACTCACTTGAGAACTAACCTCACAACTACCATCCCCGTGTGAATGCTTCTCAGCCAGCGCGCGTTCCGTGATCGTGGGTAGATCCTCCTCGGTGGCACGTGTTTACCGGTCTCTTGTGAAGCCTCCCCATTTGGCGCGCGTTTCGCGGTTCCGTGTGAAGCCTCCTTGGCCGTCGCGCGTTTTGCGGTCCCGTGTGAAGTCCCGGCCAGCATGAACTCGTTCACATGGCCGTGGCCATTTCCCTGAGGGCACTGTCCCCTTCGGTGGCCGTTTTCGCCACGCCCAGCATCTCTTTAAAACCGACCAGATGTGTTGTAAGGGGCGTCGGTTACCCCGCTCCCGTGTGCAGAAGGTGTTTGATAATTGCTGCATCGCTGTCGTCAGGGCCCTGAAGGTCTTTTGTTGTTCCTGAGCAGCTTCCCCATATCTTGCAGAGTAAGAAGCCACCATGCCTGGAGAATTGGTGGGCGTATCTTTGCACATGTGTGGGTTTGGTAGCGTCCTCAAACGTTCCACTTCGAGGGTATTCTGTTTCTACAGAAAACAGTCATAGCCTCGTCAAGCGTTTTGGTCTAGCCTGTCGCACAAATAAACGCAATTGGCATCCTTTAACGTTTTTAAAAATTTGGCCTTGGCGAGAACATCTCTCACAGCCGCATCAAAATTTTGGGGAAAAGCTTTGCTGAAGTCGGCGTAAATCCCCCCAAGCGACGGGGGTGGTGTGCGGGTGCATGACGTCGGTTACAAAACTGGTTTTAAAAAGGGTTTCTTTCCCCTTTCCCCCGGTCCGATCTTGTTTTAACCCATTTTTAACTTTAGAATATTTTTTTGTTCTTCTTGGTCCAAAAAAAGTTGATTGTAAGCTTTACCGGCCAACTTTCCGCAAGTATGCGCCTTTGTTGCGTCACCCAACCAATTTTCACTGTGGCCACTAATCAAAATGTGCAATCCATCGGAACGCCCTTTTGTGTCAAATGTTAGGGAAAAAATATAGCGCTAGCCATTGTAGTTTAATATAGTTTAATGAATAACGTATGTCCCACCGCATACCCTTTTTACAGTTTTATTTATTACTCTTTTTTCTAAATACAAAATCACAAAAGATGTTTAAACTTATAAAGACATCTATTAAATAAGTTTGGTTTTCGTCACACGCTTTATTACAACGGGGGGAAAACGGCACTCTGTGCTGACACTCTCAGCCCGTTGTCGACTGTCTCTTGTCACCCTTTTGGTTTAGCCCTCACTGGGCCCCCGTTGGAATGTCCCCACCCCCTTACTTGAGGGTGGCCCAAAACCTGGTGATTTCGGGGCGGGCTCGAGCATGGTCTCGCTCACTACATTTCATACTTTAAAGTCTGTTATTGAAATGGTCACATTTAGTAATTTAACAATCATAAAGAATAACAAAATATAACAAAATGCTATCAATTTTGGCCCACTAATAAGTCGGGGTGGCCAAATTATTAGATTAAATGCCTTTTTTTTTTTCAGTTTTATTTATTTTTAAAAATATAAAACTATTAATTCAGTATAGTGCTCAGTCTTGTTTTTATAACTGGTTCAAGTCTCTTAGGATACTTAAACCAAATTTTCCCTTTGTTTCAACATCTAATTTCCAGTGGGTCATCAATCTTAATGCTAGCTTTTTAAGCGACTTTGGTATTTTTTTCTTTTTGGGGACAAGAGATTTTTGATGTGGTTTAGGTAGGAAGTTCCCGGCAGGGAAGCACATTAATTTTTCTTGGGCCCAAAAAAATTTGAGATTGTTTGGTTATGACAGAGAGCCCCCAAAACGCATAAGATAAATCTTCTTTTAAAACCGAAATTTGATTTTGGGAGAAGCACTTCTTTCAAAAACTATCTTAAAATAACCTTCCCCATATAAAAATTTCCTGGACCCCAAAAACTGTCATCATTCCCAGACCCTTACTGAAAACCCGCGAAAAAAAAATTAATATTGAACCCTTATTTGGGTTTTTTTTCGGGCATACTTACTGGATTCTTCACAAATGGAGAAAATTGACCCTCTATGAAGATACCTAAAAAAAGAAAAATACTTTTTGAAAAGAAGACACAAGAAAAAGTACCTTTTAAGTTTTTTAAAAAAAATTTTTGTAGAAAAAAAGTTTACTAAGTTGTCATATGGATATTTTTTAATAAATTTTAACATATTCAGGGTTAAAAGTATTAAGAAAATCTTTAAGTGTAAAGTAAAAGTACCCAAACCCTTTTGTCAATCCAATTTGTTCCAATGTTTAAGGCCCTTAACCCAATCAATGTGTTTTTCTGTCTTGAAAACCTTCCCAGTCAGTGTTCTCCCCAACAGTTCTGGTTCTGCATCTTGTAACAAAGTTCCATTGTTGTTGTTTTTTGTTTGTATGGCAAGATTTAAATTTTCAATCCTTCTGTCACTGAGTTTTTGCCTTCCACCCTTTTCTAGTTCAGTTCTGTAGTACCTATTTTAATTGGTTTTTTAATTCGGCTCAAAATTTCTCTGAAATATTTAGTTTTTTTCTTTTTTTAGCAAAACGAAAACAAGCGCTAAAATTTTTCTTGGTGTTAAAATCCCTGCTTTACCCATGCCCTCACTTTTGATTTTCACTGAAATTCACTGTTTTATTTACCCGGATATTAATACAACAAATTTTATTAAGAAAACCCAAAAAATAAAAAACAAACAAAAAAAATATTCATAAAACGCACATAAAAAACATATAGTAGAGAATCAGACAAAAATCTGGTTTGAAGGTACAACAATTGACTACAGTATTGCCAATAGCGTGAGATAACATAGTAAAACCCCTAAATTTGTTTAAAACAAACCAAATATATTGTGACCCAAAAAAATTTACAATGGATTGTTAAAACAGGAGCCTTTCGGGGAAGAAATTCTTTTTGTGTTTTTATTAATTTTAGTCTAAAAATTTGGCCACCCTTTGGATGTTTGAATTTACTCTGTTCTTGCAACCAAAATCTGTGAGAGCTGTATGTGTATAATGTACTGACACCCTTCAGCACTTTTAACCTTGATGGCCTGAGTCATGGGCGGTGGAATTTTACACTCCTCTTAGTGCAAAACCACTATACACATGCTTAAAATTTGCTTATTTGCTTGTTACAATACAGTTTAAATTTTCCCATAGAAAATTTAGAAAATTTGGGACCCCCTGAACCTAGCCCATCACAGTTTGAGAACCACTGCTTTATGAAATACATTTAAAAAAATTAGTTGTTCTTATTTGTTTTTTTAAGCCCTTTTCCTTAATTTTTTGGGAGACGAAATAGTGGGCTAAATAAAGAGAGGAAAATCACAATTCAGGTTTAAATGAAGGGGAAGGTGTTCCACCACCATATTTTTGAGGGGCCCTCAAATCTAAAAATAAAATTTTGGCTTTTCTGGCAAAAAAAATAAAATGATAGTCCTCTCAATTTTTTTTAAGGGTTTTCCTTCATTGAGAGACTTTAACAAATTATTCTCAATAAAAATGTTTTGTAAAAGGTGTGTTTAAATGCCCCCAAAATTTAGCACAAAGTAGTATTTGTTATTAAAATAATTCATAGCCATCTTCTGGTGGGATATTTCGCTAGGATCCACAAAAGTAGAACCAGCCTCTTCCCCTTGAAAAATTAATTCAGGCTACAACCATGAAATGATTTATTTTAGATCTGTATGGAGTAGGCAAGTTAAACAGTAGCATGTATGTAAATGTGCTACAACTAGTGTTGGTGGAAATTTAATCTGTATTGGAGGGTGAAAAAGTAAAAAAAAAATAATGAATTCAAATTCCCAAAACAGAGAGTTTGAGAACTCAACCCAAGAAAATTCTTAAATAATGAATGCTCTTAGAAGCTATTTGGGTGGTCCTCTTTGAATTATATTAATTTCTTACATAACCTATATTTCCCGATTTAATTACCATTCATGAATATCCATCCTTGTATTTTAGTTTATTAGTTATAATTATTGTCGCCTCAACTTTCTATGTCTAATTTAATAGAGACATGCAAAAGGTGAAGTTAATTATAGGGGGAAAATTGTGTTTTTTTTCTCCAAAAAGCGATGATTTATAAGCTGTAAGCGATGTTATTATTTACGTAAATACGAGTCGAATTAGTATTCGTTAAAAAACAAGGATAAACATTTTCTACATTTTTCGTTATATTGTGTATTTAAATATTTAATAACATATTCAAATAAAATAAAATATAAATACGCACAAAACATTTCACACTTAGTAATATTAAACTGAATGTATCAATATCGTTTCCTTCAAGTCTTATGAATAGTAATATCAAAATAATCAATTATCAACTTTGGTTTAGACCAAATAATGACAACACTGAAACATGTTGGCATAAAATACTTAACTACTAACAAATATGAAGAAGGGATAAAAATCAAGAAGATATAATTTTTTGGCAAACATGACCAGCCGCCTGTAGCAAGGTATTGCTTGTACCTAGTGTGAAATCTTTTAAAGCCTGTAAACAAAGAATCCATCTATCAAATATAGGTATTGTAATGTGTAAAAGTAGAAATCGTGATTTTTAATTAGCCTCAGTAAAAAAAAGCTTAAATATCCTGAAAACACTAATTTTTCCTGTGGATCCTTTTTATACCGATTTAAAATAAATTAAAAAACTGACTATTTGTATAAACATCAGCCCGGGTATAAGCTTATAACTAGTGTTACTGCGTTGAAAATTATTTTTCATGAAGTGGTATTTGCCAAAATTACAATGAAATTGTGTTTATTAAAAAAAAAAGCTTAAATTTTGTGTTATTTGTGTGAAAAACAGTAAGATTCGTGTAAAAATTATTTTTGAATGTTTTTTTTTGTGTTTGAATATATTTAATTTTAATCTTTCTTGTTTTGATACTTTACACACCATGTTTTTTCCCCCTTCCCCTGGCCAAGTCTCCTTGGTTGGGGACCTCCTCTGCAACCAGATACACAGCCCTTTCTCTGGAAACCATCACGTAGCCATTGATATCCCACACCATAGTTGCGAATACCAAACAAGCCTGTTTTAAAACAATCACTAAGACAATTTTAGCAGAAATTGGAGGGTTTGTTCATTAAAATGGAAAGAAAGAGATTTTATCTGTTTAATTTATATTAACTTACATTTTTGCATCAACGTAAGTAGAATTATAATTTGTATTTAAGTATGTTGAGAAAAAGAATATGGCAGTAGGTTATGTGCCTTCATTAGGCCTAAAAAAATCAACTTTACAGGAAGTTTTGACAGTCATTTTGGAGAGAAAGCAACCGTGTACAAATAGCTGTAAATGACTGATTGAGATGGGAAATTATCTTTCCACAGAAGATAGAAAAAGTTCATAAATTTTGAAAAATGACCCAGGAATCAAACCCTGGTCCCTTGGCTTAGCGTGTCAATACTCAATCACTGACCCTCTAGGGTTTATTCTTCACTAATAGTTTTTTAAAGGTAGAGACTGTGATGGATGTGTGTAAATCATCACAGCCATCGGCGGCTCGGAAGTGGCTTTTATGCTGCCGTTTGTACAAATGACTACAAAAATGAACTAAATATAATATTAATTTGGAAACAATATTATATTTATTTTAATTAAATATGACACACTTTGCCATCTAGCAACATCACAAAAATCATTGGCAATTGTGTTGTCGTGTCCCCAGCCTCCTGCTTAACACCTACATCAGGTGGCTTTAAAACAGCCCCAAACCAGGCGCATATTCATGATATTATAGGGTTATTTACATATTAAATAAACAGTTTCAACATTTTATAAAACTAAAACTATTTAAAATATGGACACTCGTGACCCACAGTTTTGTAGTGTGTCACAGAAACTTGACCGGATGTTTGTTTTGTGTCACACAATAGACATCAACCAAATGTAGCATTTCAAGATAAGAACTTCCAGTTTTTACTGTTTTCTTAGAAAAAGGAGCACTACACCTTTTACTGGATAGAGCACAGAACACATTAACCTTTGGGGAATCCCGCACATTCTCCTTGTTTGCTCTACGAGTTTTAGTTGGCAAATGCCCAAAGTTTGTTTGTTTTAAATTTCCCACTTTATGGGGGAAAGTTGACTTTTGCGAAAAAATTTAAAGCTCACTAAAACAGAACACATTTTCACACAGGTGGAGAACCATCGGCCCCAAAGGAGTTGAGAAGTTTGAAAATTTTCTTGATGAAAAACATCCAAAGTGGGAAAGTGGCAAAGGGGCAGTATCTCAAAATGCGGCCACCACAGATTTCCGGGTCTAAAAAACCTTTTGACTTTTTTTAATTTGGGGTTTGTCTCCTTTCTGTTAATTTAAGTGATTTGAACCTCACCTGCAGCCCTTGGTAAAAGAACAAGACACATTCAAGAACCAAACATTTCCTAAACTGCCGCACCAAAGTGGAGAACTATTCTCTGAATCCTTCTTTTTTAGAATTGATGTCATGCTCTATTACACCAACATTCCCCATATTCATGGCCGAGCTGCAATGGATCATTTTTATAAATCTCAGAGCACCAAATTCCACACCCACCACTTCTTTCTTTGCTTGAATTAGCCATGATCATTCTGAAAAATAACAGTTTCCATTTCCTTGACAAACATCATCTGCAGATCAAGGTCAATGCTATGTGACTCACATGACCCCCTCCTATGCCAATCTCTTCATGGGACAGCTGGAAGAATGTTTCCTTCGTTCCACACTTATCAAACACTAGTATGGTTCCGGTACATTGACAGAATGGATCCGATATGGACACATTTGAGAGAAATACTCAACAATTTTCTGGAAGAATTTAATTTCAGTAGTCTCAAATTCCCCCACAATATCTCACTACAGCATGTCACCTATTGAATGTTGTCTTCAATGAGGACAAAATATTCACAGACATTTCACAACACTCCACTACCGCAGGAGCCACCCTTATTCGCTAAGAAGTCTCTCCCCTGCAGCCTGGCCATTAGGGCCAAACACACATGTTCAGACAGTGCTGACCACATTCAGTATTGCAACAAACTTTCCCTTCAACTCAAATCTCTTGATCCCTCTCAAATTATTCCACAAATCAGACAAATTTCTGATGACATACCTTTCACTACCAAATACCATTTGGATTGCAAATAATCAACATTATCCTCATAATGGCTACAACTTTCTAATTTACTCCACTCAGACACAAAACCTTCTCAGCTCTCCCTTAAGAATCTCTTTCAAAGCACAGCCTTCCCCTTCTAGAAACAAAACCCGCTTTTTAAAAACAAAAGATCCCCCCCAGAAAGTTTTTCAAAAGAAACCAAGAAAGCAAAACCCAAAAAATCCATTTAATTTAATTTTGGAGGCTGTCTTTGATAGACCGGCCTCTGAAAATACCAAGGAATCATTGCAAAACCAAAAAACTCGGCAAAATGTTCTTCAATGACGCCCCCCCCTTAAGGACTTGTTTGTACACCCCCAGGCCCCCCAAAAATATCCTAAAGAGTTTCACATCAATGGATTTTGATCCCCCTGTTTTAAATTGGTAATTTTTTTTTTTTATTATTTACCAAATTTCAAATATTACTTTTACTTAAGTTTGTTTAATTTTTGAAGCAATATTACTATTTTAAGCCTCCATTTTGTTACAAAAATTTGGAACACTCAGTTTTATTTTTTTATTTCAAAACAGTAGTTCCAGTGATCTTTAAAATTAATGGTGGGCATTGGGAAAAATTTTTAAGTGTTTTCTGACTTTTGTGTTTAAGGGGGAAAAAAACTTTCATCTCTTTTCTTCAAAAACACATTCAAGGGCAATGGGGTGGCCCACAAGTATGGAAAACTTCAATGGCAACGTTTGAACCGATATTAATTGTCTGGACCGGGACTGGGACACATTGACAAAGGTGCCACCCCGGTAGGGGAGTCCCGGGGGTGAAATAATTTTAATAAAACAAAAACAAATAGAAAATAGATATATAAAAATTTTGGTTCTTTTTTTTTTTCATTACTCATGAAAGAAAAAAAATGAAACACTTTTAAAAAACCAATTTGAAGCCCCATTTCCACCCAAACTAAAAAAATTTACCACTTCATAATCCCTTTTATTAAAAAATAAAACAACACAATTTTAATTTTTTATTAGTCACAGTTTCCCATAAATATTAAAATGGAAAATTAGGGAGGCTTTTTTTTTGGGTAAAACAGACCCTAAACAAACACTTTTTTTTAAACGTTTGGCAATTTTTATTTTCGGAAAGATTTTTAAGAATAAAGGCTGTTTTTTGTTATACTTTTTATACAACACCTCCACATATTTAAAACAGTGCCCAATAACAAAAAATTGAATTTTTTCATAAAAACTGCCCTTAATAAAAAAATAAGAAATTTTACTTTAAAACTCATTCCTATAAAAAGATTTGGGGGAAAATATCAACCTAAAATTAAAAACTAATTTGAAAAAATTGATTTTTCCAAATTGTTTTTTAAATGTTCTAGTAGGCATGTTTAAATGATCCTTTTTCTTTTTGGGGCCAAGGTTATTTATTTAACAATAAAAAGTTTATTTTAATCGAAAAAAAAGGTTTGAGAAATAGTATGTTGTTTTCATTTAAAAATTTAAGAAAAATTGAAAATTTATTTAAAAATCTTAAATATATTTTTAATTGCAGTTAGCCCCAAGAATTAAAAAAAAATTCATTTTAAATATAATTCATATAATTTACAAGTAATTTCAATAGTTCTATAAACTGGTTACACCTAGAAGGCTTTTTAAAACGTTAAATTGAGGAGAGGGAAAAAATTTGCTTTTATGTATAGTTTTGATGCCGACCGGTAAAAATTTCGAAGGGCGGTTCTTTAATTTTTAATACGGGAAATTTTTTATTTTAACACCCCTGATTTGAAAATACCCCAAAGGAAAAAGATTTTTTACAACCCGAGTTTTGTTATAAAAAGGGGGAAATTAAAAAATAGGATACAACTGTGGGTCATGGGGAAAATCCCGTGGTCCAAATAGAGCAGGTTTTTTTAACCCCTTTCCCTACGCAGTAAAAAACCCATAAATATGAAAGTAGGGAAGAAATAACAAAGACTATTGTTTTTGGCCCATCGGGGAGGGCCCTCTGAAATATTTATTTAAAAATGTTTTTTTTAAACTCGGCCAAATGGACGAACTGCTTTTATTATTCTTATTGTCAGGAACGACTTCAATAATAGGCCCTTGTAAAAGGAAAGTTATAAACTCTGAAAATTTTTTATAGTTTTTCATGGGAAGTTTGAATTATGAAATTTTAAATTTTAATTTTTAAAAATTTTTTATAGTTTAATGGGTGATATTTGTTTTTTAATGTAGCAAATTGCTAATTTAAACGGAATGGGGCAGTAAGCATAAAATCGCTTACCCAATATCACCAACCGGGCTAAGCCCCTCGCGAAACAAACACTGACACAAACCCAGGGCAACTCCCAACCTGGTATGGCATCTCCCCGCTAGAGATCCCCCATACCATAATAATCCGTAACTTAAAAGAAAGAAACGACGGAAGAAAAAGGGGTAACTGCCAGGTTTGCCAGAATAATATGAATGTTTTTCGCCGGCGCGCCCCCCTTCCCCTTGCCTATCCTGTTGTGAGTGGTCCCAAAAAAAAAAGGCATCTAAAGGAAGACGTCACTTTGACGGGGGGGGGCCTGAGGACTAAGGTCGGGTAAAGACAGTTAAGATAATGTAAGGATAATTCATTTTCGGTTAAATGTAAATTATTGGAATGTCAAAATTTTTTTTAGATCTTTTCTATAAAAATTTAATTAAAAATTACTTGCTAAACCTTGTCGGGATTTATTTTAAAATGAGAGTATTTTTAAAATCAGAAATTTTTGTAATTATTGATATTAGGCATAATGCGCGAATTTTATATCAACAAATTAACTTATTTGTTTCTCGGGAGTATTTTGGTTTTTAGATGATTATATAAATTGAAAAGGGTGTGGGTTGGATCAGAAACTTAAAATATTACCCATAAGGGCTTGAAAGTCTACATTTCAAAATTAACTTTTCCGTCTCAAATGAAAGGTGTTATATTTGGGTTTGGAAAACTTTAAGGTGGGGAAAATTTTAAAATATGATCCGAGATTTTCATTATTGTAGAAGGAGTAGTGCACTGGAGTTTTGTTTATAAATTTAAACTTTATATTTTTCTGTTTCTGATTGAAAACTTTTATGATAGCGTTTTTTAATACTTTTGTGTCAAAATAGTAATAAAAACTTAAAAATGAGTGAAGTTGGAAAATATCCTCGATATTTTTGTCTTTTATCCTTTTTTAGAATATGCGAAGGTTATTTGAATTCGCAAGTGGTTATTGCGTACCTGTTAAATGGTAGTGATTTTGGTATTTTGATGGAACAAAAAACTTTTTTTAACATGTTGCATTTTTGCAACAGGTACAAAAATGTGTTAGTTAGGAGAGTCATTACTGTATTAATATATCTTACCCCCCTTTGGGTGCGTAGTTGGCTAACGGCTTGTCTGTTTGCTCGATGCTGAGGGGGGGAGATGAGGTTTGAATTCGGTGGGTAAACGGGGGGTGGTTTTTCCTAAATGTTTCCCTCTACCCCACGCAAATGGGGGTTTCACTTCCTCTAATTAAAAACCCCCCTTTTCAAATCCATTAGGTAATTTCTTAAAGCGTTTTAAAAACCCGAACGGGTAGAAAGGCGGTGCTAAATTTATTATTTTATTTTTAAATTATTATTATTTTTTAAAAAGTATATCATATTAAGTCTTTAAATTTTATGTAATTTTAAAAATATGTAGCAAGTTTTTAGGGGACTAAAAATAAAAAAAACGTAATGATTGAAGGAAAAGGTAAATTTAAGGGAACAATGTGTTTATTGGATGTTAGTATTTTTTATTTTTGTTTGTTTGGCACGAATTTATATAAAAAAGAACTTTTTGAATGTTTTTCAATACATGTTGTTTTTAAAAAAAGTTTGGCATAAATGAAATCTAAAGATTCTAAATTGAAATTTTTCTATGCAAAGTTATGCCATTTACCCCTATGTCTAAAAAAGGCAATGCCCCAAAAACCTTGATTACCCTTCGCCCTTTTTATATATTATTTGTTATGAAAACCTGGAAGGTGGCCATAGTTTCCCGCTACTAAAAAGGGGAATGGGGTGCGGGGGGGACATTTGATGTCTAGCACTTTATAATCACAATTTTAGGTATTCACACTAAGCGCTCCTCTTTTTTTTATTTATTTTTTTTTTAATTAGGTTTTTTTTATATTTTGTTTTGAATCCCTCTTTTTTTAGAGTTGGGGTTTAAATTTAAGTAGGGGCATTTTTAATACTATTTTAAAACTAAAGTAACTTCGGTTCTAATTAAAGTAATTTTAATTGAAAATTAAAATTTATCTATCTTAAAAATTGGTTATATTGATATCCATATTATCCACTTTTGTTTATATTTTTTCCATATCTTGTGTAATGTAGATTTGGCTTTTCTTGCATATATTTATATTTAAAATGTGTCAAATTTTTAAAATGTTTTTTAACTTAGTATCTTTTGTTAGATTTGTTCATTATTTGAATGTCCAATTCAAGTAGCCCCGCGTGAGTTTAATTTTTTTGAGTGTGAAACTCTCGTGTTATTTAAATAATGGTGTAGTAAAATGTATATGTAGCTTAAAGGTAATCTCGTTTTGTTTTAAAAATTAAAAATACTCTCGTGATTTTGAAGTAAAAGTATGGAATTTAAAAATATAACTTTACAGGGGAAGAGTATATGTTTTTGTAATGTCTGTAGAGTTAAGTTGCTTTTGTACGTTTGGAAGGGCTCTTAAAGCTTTTTAGTTTTGGGTTTTAAATTTTTTTTAATAGCTTTATTGAATAAAGCTAACCTGGTTTTTATTGAATTATTTTTTCTAGAATAATGAAATCAACTATGTTTTTTTTCTTTTACTAGTAATTTAAGGCCCTTAAATTATGTCTATTTTTGAATAAATTTAAAATTACTCTTTACTTTTTAAGGGTCGGTTGTAAAACCCAGGGGGGCACTTTTCACCTGCCCTCTCACCATCCCCACTCGACGGGCCCCAAAGGGCCTTAAAACAAAAGGTTTCTTCTTTTGATAAAAAATGAAAATGCCTTTTTTTCCCGTTTCATTTAACTTCCCTAACTTTTCCCTGCTTTAAATTCTCAGACTATTACAGGTTTTTCAGGTTTGTTGTCCCCTATTAGCAATTTGAAATAATTCACAAATTTTGTAGAATATATCAGATCCAATGTATTTGGTAGTTAAATGGAATAAATGGTTAAAAAAAGGGTTTTAAAAAGCATAAAAAGTTAGAAACTATAGTTTGTTTTTTTAAAAAAAATTGTTGTGGTATTACCATTTTTGGAAGGAAGCCCGTTTTGTAAGGTCTTTTTCGTACCAGACCCTACCGTGGGGTAATATTTTGGTAGGATAAAGACCTTTCCAGAAGGGACTTGAAATACCATCTAAAAATCTTTTTACCTACCAAAATATATAAAGTGGGATTCTGGAACAAACTAAGGACCCCAACAAAACGGGATATAGTAAAAACTTCTCAAGACTGTACCTAAGAGATTTTTTGGGGGAAAACCCACCAAAAATGTAATCAATTGAAAAGAAAATTTTCATTGTAATTGGTTTTTTTTTTTGTTCTAATGAGTAAAAAAGTTAATAGCAATTTAAAAAATAATTTTAGCCTTAACAGAATGTAAACAAATGGGTGAAAGCTACTTTTTTTTTTAATATATCAAAGATGTTACTGTATTTGTACACTATTACTGTGCCAATCCCCCTCATTATATGACCTAGTTTCATGGCAAACTGTAAAAATAGTAAGTTTAAATAATTGTCAATACATTTTGAAGCAAAAGTATTATATTTTAATTTTGTAAACTAATATTTTTTGTATTCCAAAAATTGGTGTTTTAAAGTAATTATTCCCCCAAAAGGGTCTACTCCCCAGTCATAAAGTGAGGACTTGCTGCTTGAAAACAGAGGCAAAATAAGAAGTTTAATTCCTTGAACAATGTCTAGGGGATTGCAATAGGGTGTTTACAACCGGGGCCTTGTATTATCGCAAGTAAAAAAATGTCCCAACTTTTGAATAAATATTCAAGAAAAAGACCCAAAAAGATTATTTATTAGTTGCTCAAGTAAACAAAATAAACAGATTTTTGTTTTTTGTAAAAAATCGTATAAAGAAAGTTTTTAAATTTATGCATAATTAAATACAATTTGTTTATTTTTTATGCATTCTAGGCAATGTTTCATATTTACTCCCATTTTAGGTATACACTGGTTAAGTAGGGGGGGGGGGAGGAAGGGGGGGGGGGGATGGGGGGCTAATTTAATTAAAGTAGACTTTTTTTTTTTTTAAGTATTAAGTATTTTAATTTTTAACCTTGTTTCTTGTTTTTTAAATTGTTGTTAGATTTTTTTTAAAGGGAATTTCCCCAAAAGTTGGGAATGAATTTTCACATTTTCAAAATGATTTTTAAAAAGAAGATAAATAAAATTTCTAAATTTAGCAATAAACCAAGCGTGGGATAGAGTAGTAGGCCTAATAAAAAAATATTTCTTTGTTATTTTTTACACAGTTTACGGATCTAAATTTGCTTCCCCGGGCTAAATTGGTTTTGATTTAAATTTTTGGTCTTAATTTTTATTCAAAGCTCTAACGGTACAGTTTAGTATGTTCAAAAACGCAAACCCCCCCCCCCCTGTTTTAAACCCACAAGTAAATTCTATTTAGATTAACTACTCATTTAAGAACGTTGACATTGATTTATCCTCCTGGATAGAACTCTTTTTTATTCTAATTCCTGTAATTTCAAGTATATACAAACATCATAAAAACAATCAGCTCCCTTTTATATAAATGTTAATTTTCTTCCCCTGATACTCTGGTAGCACAACCCCTTTTAGCCCGGGCCCAAAAATTTGATATGTCCAATTTAACGAGTGGGCAAACTGCCCATTTCCCCTGGCCTGGTCAGAGGGTCTGGGGGTGACTACCGAAAAACATTCTAGACTGGGTGGACTTACCTGCCCCTTTAGAAAGGGAACAAACCCCCAAATCACACCGATCCCCCCGTCAAGCGACTCCGGTTAAAAAGATCACTAACAACACCCGGGGTTATTTGGAAGACGCGATGACCAAAAAAGAGAGCGGAAGAGAAATGGGGGTATATCCAAACAGGCCGGTTTTTACCAAATTTCCACCCGCTAGTTTTAACTTTTCCCCCCTTTGTTTCCCCTTGGGGAACTAGACGTTTTTTAATATGGCGGTACTGAAAGAACATTGACTATTTTGGGTTTGGCACCCCCATGGGGGGACTTTAATTAGTAACTTCTCGGGCTTTTTTAAAATTTTATATGTAAAAGGGCGATTTTTCCCGAAAAAGGATCTACCCGGGAAAATTTTTTAAAAATTTTGAAATTTCGTTTTTTCTTTTTTAAATATTGAAGTATGGTCATATAAATTAGGACTTAAATTTTTGACGTAAGGGTAAATTGTAATTTTTGGTTGAAATAAGGTAATAAATACAACGCGATTGGACAATCCATCTTATTCCCCCACCAAGTTTTTATGGGCGCTTCATCCAATGTCTACTTATTTTACTCTTTTTATGTATTTTTTTTTAAATTGCTATTTTACCCGTGAGTCCGACACTTTAGCTTAGTTGGAAGTTACCCCTCCTTGAGTAAAGGGTTGGGTTTTGATTTCCGGGATCGGAACAAAATACATTAGAAAATTGGGATTTCCCCCCCCATGGTGATGACTTTCAGCCCTAACAGCTTAAAAGACTTTGACCCTCGAATCCCCCTTGAAACTTTTAGAGTACGCATACCTATTAAATTTTTCAGAATACGCCCCCTGTTTAAGAAATGTTTATTACCCAATGTGATGAATAGTACTTCACTATTTTTACTCTTTTGAGTTGTACGAACCAAAAAGATGTTTTCCCACAAGAACTGGGAAAAAAACCCGTTAAGAGTGCCCCCCCCCCTACTCAAGCCGAGGACAAATTTGAATGTCATGCTTGGGCCCATTACTACTTGTAATGTTAATAGAAAAGGTCAGGACAAAGTGGGAAAAAATTCAGGGAGGAAAAATGAAAGTCATGATGTTTGTTAATGACTTGATGGTGTGGGAAAAGGGAAAAAGGAAAAGGAAGTACAGGAACAACTAAAGAATGGAATGAGGAAGTGAAAAGAGTGGAGTGAAATTTAGCTTGGCAAATGTCAAGTTTTTGGGAATGACAAGGAAAAGGTTAAGGCTTTGTAAATCTATAAATTGGATGAATTTGAGTGAGAAAAGTACAGAAGAGAATATTTAGAAACGTGATTGAAGAGAAAGGTGGGAAATAAAAAAGGATCTAATGAGAAGAGGACGTAGGGAAATTGTTTATAGGTGTGTAAAAGACTTTTTATTGAAGGGAAAATGTTTTGAAGTGTAAGAATGTGTACAGGGGTTTTACCCCCTGTCCAATATGCAGCAGAAAAAAACATTTAAAAGTGAGAGAGACTAGGGAAAGTGGAGGCCTGGATGAAGTTATTCGGAGATAGGATAGAAAAGGGGAAACAGGACTGAGGGTAGGGATGTAATGATAATGAAAAAAAGAGGCCAAAAAAAAATGTTGGAAAGAAGTATTAGAAAAAAGATGCAAAGGAGGCCAAGAAAAGATGGAGAAGCAGATAAAAGAAATGTTCAATTAGAGGAGAAGAATTTTAACAAATTAAAGGAGGGAAAGGTGGGGGAATAACTAAAATGGAGGGGATTTTACTAAAATACCCCCAACCCAAAAGGGTTTTGCTGCTGTTAGTTAGTTAGAGATCCAAGGGTTTCCCTTCAATATTTTTCCCCTTTTTGTGTTAGTGTTTTTTAATACATGTGTTTATTTATTGAAAAAGGAATATTTGCCTAATTTAAAAATTTATGTGTAGCTGGGCAGTGTAATAGTTTTAAAAAAGAAATGAAGAGAGAAGTGGTTTTTTCTACTAAGAAAACCCAAATTTTTCAGGGTTGCTTTCTTTATTCAAACCCTTCATTATTGTACATGTTTTTACACATTACTTTTTCCAAGACATTTGGGAGGGAATAATTTATTTGGGTTTAAAAAACGCTAAGGGCTAACCGGAGAAATTATCTGAATTAAAAATTATTTTAAGGAAACCCGGGAAAAAAATAAAAACAGATCACTTAAGAACCATGAACGGAAAATTTCATTTTTTTGTTCAAAGGTTTTTATAAATTCTTAAAGGTCAACCTTTTTTAAACCCTTTTGTGTCACGACTGATAAACCGCTCCGCTATATCGCTAAAAGTGCCCCAATTGATTGATTGATGGCTCTTCAGATTTGAGCTGTTCTGCTTTTTCTGAGGAGAGTGTAAAATAGCGTCTATATGCGGGGAAAAGAAATTTACCTTTTTTTAAAATTTTTTAAAAATTGGCAACAAAGACAACTGTAAAAAGTTTTTTATTGGAAAGGCGTTTAGTATATTTAAAAATGGCGGGCACATATCAATTGCAAAATGAAAGCGGTTTTCATAAAATTTCATGGAAAAAAAAAGGGGTGGTTCAATTCTACGATGTAAATGTTTTGTAAACGTTTTTTAAAATTTAAAAGGGTTAAACGGTTGTAAAAATTTTTGGATTTAAAAATGTTCAGAGTTTTAAAAAATTTATATTTAGATTTTCATGTTTTGTCATGTGAATGAAAAATTTTTTTAACAATGTGGTAAATAGGGGGTTTAAAGCTTTATAAATTTAAAATATTTTAAAATTTTAAAATTTTTCATTAAAATGTTTTTGAAAAAAAAAAATTAATTATTGTAGGTCAAAAAAATTTATTCATGAGGTAATCAATTTTTAAAAAAATCTTGCTCTAAAGTAAGAATAAGGCCCCGAATATCTAATGTAGGATATCAAATAAAAAACCTGTATTACTATTTGTAATCAAATATATAAATATATTTTTAAACTTTTTTTTATTGTATAAAAATAAATGATACAACAAAATTAATATTGAAAAGAATGTGGTGTTTTTTAATATATTTTTAAATTTTTTATAATAATTTTTTAAAAAAAAAAATTTTTGGGAAAAAAATTTAATTTTTTTTTTTTTGCATACCCCTTTTTTTTTTTCCTTTTTGCAAAACAATTTTTTAAATAATGTTTAGTAATTTTGGGCCACGGCAAACCCGTGCCGCTTTAATTAAACATTCGCATACATGTGACTTGAGCTAGCGAACGCTGACGAACGTGTCTGTAGTGGGGAACCCAACGCTGCAAAGGTAAAGTAAAACAAAAAGATAAAGGAAGGTTTTGGAATGCTTCGACATGGATTGCACAACCCCCGAACATGTCAATAGCAGTTTTCTCGGAAGGCAGTTATGTCAAAGTGTTATAATTCCAAGTTTTTAATTAAAAAATGTTTTATGGTTTTAATCGGAACGCATGGCAGTGGAAATTTCGTAGTTCTAAAAAGACATAAATAAGGGTTCAAAACTTCCCTCTAATGGACAAGTTCTCGCAGTTTTTTTTTACAAATTCAAAATGAAATTTAAAGGGTTTAAAGAAAGTGAAAAACTCCCATTCGCGAATGTATTATTTTTGGGAAAAGGCACGCTACCTACCAAATTGTTGCCAAATTGTGCGGCAAGCTTTTTTAATGTGTTAAGTTTTGGGGAGACTTACAAAAAAAAAAAGCAAAAAAAATTTCAAGACGTATTCAAGCGGCGACAACAATAAATTTTTAATTAATTTAGACAATTTGTTCAACATTGCACATGTGATCATTCAATTAATGAAAAAAGAGGAAGATAGGAGTTCTTGCACGCCAAAGAGGCGGGCCCACCCCGGGCCTTTGGTGGAGGGGATAAAAAATCTGGCAAAAAAGAGGAAAGGGCCGATTCGACTGTCAAAGAAACAAACGGCGAATAAAATATGTTTCCCATTAAAATCCTCGGCATCAAACGAACCATTGCAAGAAAAATTTTTTCTTCGAATTTAGTGAAAAAAATTTTTTTCAAAGATTTCCCAACACTGATCGAAAAACTCAAACCTGGGCAAGTAAATTTATGGGAAAAGACTTTTTTACTCCAAAGTTAGTTTCTGCTTAGACAGGGTCAGTTAATATGCGAGATTCGTGTTTATTCTTGAAGCTACTATTGATGCACTTGATTTAACATTGACAATTTCGATAAGTAAGTCTTCAATTTAAAAAATCCTAACGAAAAAAGGAAGGACGTGCGAAAACATAAAAATTATTTTTCAAAACGATGTACTGGATGTAGGACCTTACTTGGGATGGCAAACGTTTCCCCGCTTTGAGTGCTCGAAAAACAAAAAAGAACCCTTTTTATTGTTATTTCATTTGGACTAAAAAAAAATCTTGCTGTGGGACTGGTAAATTTCCCCCAGGCAAAGAAAGGCGCGGGTTTTGGAAGGGGATTTGATTTTAATCTCGAAAACAAGGTCCAAATTCCTTTTTGTGAATTACGGTTTGAATACAGGTCGTTTTAATGGTGCTTGTACCTCCCGAGCAAAAATTGTAGGGAAATGCTTTATTTCCTGCCCCCATCAGTATCGAACTGGTGTTAAAAGGCCTGTTCGATCTGAAAAATTTAAAAAATGACACAAGCCCCGTTTTTCCCTTTAAAAGCCAAAGAGAATTGGAAAAAAAACGATTCCTAAAATACAGTGTATAGAAAACAGTGGAACGTTTATAACCCTACCCGAATTGAAAATTTGCTGACTTTTTTTGAAGAACTTAAAAATTTATGTCAGAGGGCATCGAGAGTTGATCGAAATTTTATGGGTTTTTAGGTGGAGAGCAAAAAAAAAATTAAAAACAATCCGGGTGCCCGCACCAAGTAGTGGATGGCCCGAAGATTTTTTCCCCCTAAAATATCGTTATTTTTTTTCAGCTGAAAAAAACACCAAAAAGGAAAAGGAAAGAATGTTAGATGTCTGTTGTTTATCGTAACAATTATGTTAAACCCCGGCTTCAAAGCATTTTTGGCAGTTAAAGCACCCTACAAAATTTGTGCTTTTTGAAACTTTAAAAACTTCGAAAAAAAGTTAATGAAAAATCTGAAAGCTGTTTACGAAATTTCTCCCAAATTTTTGGTATTTGATGTGAAATAGCGTATTAGCACTTTTTGATGAGTTGTGGACGAAGAAACAAAAATTTAAAAAAAAGGTGGCAAATTTACATAGAGAAAAAATTTCTCGACCCATGAGAAAAGATAATTCCATCGAAGGAAGAACTTTGTGGTTCATTGTATGGGAGTTTGATACATTGATTTTGTAATTGTTTTTTTTGTTTTTATTTATATCCGCAATTTTTACATTTTTTTCAGAAAAAAGATGATGATTTATATCAGTCAAAAGCCATTCATTGTTTTCTAGACTCAAAATTGATTATAGTTTTCTCAACGAAGGGCCCTCTTATGGGGGAAAACGCTTCTTTTTTAGACGCAAAAAAAACGTATCAATATTAGAGCATGAACGTAAGCTGAAAGAGCAGTAAACTAAGCAGGACTTTAGGATTTTAAAAACGGGTTTAGGAGGAACAAAAAAAAATTTTTTTTTCGTTTGGGACAAGAACACCGAAAATTTCATACTGTAAAAAACAAACATTGAAAAGAAAAATGATCATAATGTTTTTTTTTTACTGTAATATGTTTAAAAAATATCTGCTTTGTTAAAATGGTTCTTATTACCAAAGAAAAATACTTTTTACAATTTTTCATGGATTCCCTACAAAATTCACGTTCAAGTTTGAAGTAAAGTCGGCACGGGGTTTCCCTTTCTTATTGCAATAATCTTTTTATTTAAATTACTGAGGTGAAATAGAAAAAAAATAGAGGGTATGCGTATTCAACTTTGCAAAAAAAAATTTTTACCTTGTATCTTGGACACCCTAAATATATATATATATATTTTAGTTAGCAATAGTTTTGAAAAAATTAATGATTTAAAAAAAATTAAAATTTAGAAATTCAATAGTTTTAGTTATATTGTATTAATCTATTATTATTAAAGAACAGTACATATAGATTAAAATGATAGAAAAACTAAAATAATCGCTCCATAAATAAGGTTTGGTGAATTTTCTTGCAAACCCTTACAAAAATGAGGAAATAGCTGTGGCCATAAATGGTTACATTATGTTTTAAAGCTGCACTCTGTGCTCTTCTATCTTTGAGTAATTTTATTTTGAAATATTATGTGTGTTCTCCTTTAGCTCAGGTATAGGGGAGGGTAGAATATAATTTTAAATATCATTTTTATTTATGATTTTTAAGATAGTGGTAAATAATATTTTAAAGAACTGGAACCAGACTCCAAAACAAAAACCAAAAAACAGGAATTTTTAAATTTTTAAATTCCCCAAAAGGCCCGAAACGATAACCCCTTTCATATGGGGTATTTGTCATTCCCTTTTGAAAAACAAT
The DNA here is from genome assembly GCA_039000515.1 of Timema cristinae. Classification (NCBI taxonomy): domain Eukaryota; kingdom Metazoa; phylum Arthropoda; class Insecta; order Phasmatodea; family Timematidae; genus Timema; species Timema cristinae. The sequence continues at coordinate 28,786 of JBCFYV010002271.1, forward strand.
ATAAAAAAACAAATTTGAAAAAGTTCAACAGGAAAGTGATTAAAATTTAATTTTTTATAAAAAGGGGTAATAGAAAAGAAAAAAATACCCTAGAGATTCTTTTTTTGGTTTGCATAAAAAGAAAAAAAAAAAGGGGAATAAAATTTAAAAAAAGCTGTGTATGTTTTATTTTAAAAACGGGGGGGCTACAAAACTATTTTTTCCCAAATTTTCCCCGATTTTCCAGGGTTTTAGGCAAAATTTTTCAAGTTCCCCTTTATATTTTTTTGTTAAAAATGGGGGGATTTTAAGGGTTTTGTTATTTTTATAAATAAAAAATTTAAAAAAAGTTTTTTTTTCTACTAAGTAAAGGTTTTATTTAGTTTTTTTAAAAAATTTAAAATTTTATTTTATTTTTTTTTAAATTTAAATTTTTTTTAGTGTTTGGTTTCCAAAATTAATAAAAAATTTTTAAATTTTTCTTAAAATTTTTGATTTTCCTTTTTTTTTTTTAAAATTTCCCTGCTTTTCCAATTTTTCCCTTTTTTAGGGAGACTTATTTTTAATTAAAAATTTTAAGAAGCTTTTTTAAAGGATTCACTTGTTTCTAAATTACTGTCAGAAAAAAGGGGGTTTTCTTTTCCCGTTTTTTTAAATGTGCATTGTAAGATATTTTTTTTTAAAGGGGTTTTTTACCAAAAAGGGAAGAGAAGGTTTCCCCAGGGCCCCCGCTTAAAGGTTTTAAAATGGTGTGTTGTTATGCTTGAGCCAAAACCCCGGCCTGGGGGCCCTTTTTTTAAAAAAAAACAACCCTTTGTTTGAAAATAGTTTCCCCTAGAGAGAAGTAGACAAAAATTTTGCTTTCCCAAAGAGGTTTAAGAAAAAGAACCCAACCCCCCCTTAAAATTTAAAATTTTCCTAAATGTACATTATGTTACAATAGTCCCCTTTTTTTAAAAAACATGTTAGAAAGTGGTTTTGCCAAATTTTGGAAAATTTTTTTTAATGTCAATTTAATTTTTCGAACCCCGTTGTTGATGGATTTAAAAAAAGTAGCGAGCAAAACTTGTAAGGCGAGGATCTGGTGTTTATTGTTGGCACAAAGGTGAGTTTTTAAAATTTTAAAGCAAGCATTTTAAGAGGAAAGGAAAAAACCCAAGTGGAAAAATTAAGCTTGGCCTCTTTTAGTGAAGGACACAATTGCTAATTCAACCCCAAAAAACCCACAATTTTTATTTAGAAATCTGAGCCCCATTTGTTTAAAAAAAAAAGAGAGTCCGGGCCAAGAATTTCTTAAATTTTCCCCATTTACCAAATTTAAAAGTTGCATTAAACCCCTTTATATTATATTAAATTTTAAAAGAAGAATAACAGTTAAAGTTTATTAGAAAAAACAAATAGGGTTTAAAAAAAATTTTTTAAAATTAATTAAAAGTGACCCCAAATTTTACAATTTTAGGAACAAAACCTGGGAAAGGTATTTTCACTTTTAAATTTAATTGTATTAATCCCTCGGATGGCCCCTGGTAACCCCCAAAATTAGTTTGTGATAAAATGAAATTTTAATAAATGATAAAGTTTTTAAAAAATTTTGGCCCTTTTTTTCTTTTAGAAATTTTAATCGAGGTCCAAGACAATTTGAAAAAAATTTTTTAGTTTAAAAAAGCCCAAGTTGATCTGAATGTAAAGTTTAAATGGTTTTTTTTGATTTAAGTCAAGTTTTTTTGGGTGAATTTATATCCCAAACAGTTTTTTACAATGAAATTTCCCAAAAAATTTTTAAAATTTACATTTTCCTTATTTGAAACCGGGTTCTTTAAAAAAAAGCCCATTAATTTTAATAAAATTTTTAATTGGAAAAAGAAAATAGGTATCACAGTTGAAAATCTATCCCTTTTCAAGGGAGGCTTCAGGGAACCCTAGGCCCGCTTCCTAAACTGGCTTTAACAAAAGGAAATTAAAAATTACAACAATTGAAAATTAACATTTAATTTTTCTAGTTAAAAGGGTTTGGAGTAAATATAAAAGTTTGACCCCTTTTTAAAATTTCATAATTTAAAAGAAATACAAACCTTGGCAAGTGTCTGGGGTTGGGGGGAAAAATTTAAAATTATTTTTTATTAGCAGGTTTATTTCCCTTTTGTGTTTATAAGGGGAAAGCTAATGTGTAATGGTTTTGGGTGATTGTGAGTTTAAATGGAGGGCCTACAGTTTAAAGTGGAATCCCCCACGGTGGGGGGCCTTTTTATTCCCCAATTCACAAGATTTTTTGTCAGAGGGTTTTTGGGAAAGGGGTTTTGGGTTTTTGTTTAAAATTTTGGGAAGAGGAAAAAAACCCCGGGCCCCAGCACCGAAGTCTGACACCCTTAACCCCAGAAAAACCAGGTCCCAAGTTTCCAATTTTAATTGGTTTGCGCACACACCCTTCCTTTTTATGAAAAAAACCATTTTTTCCGTTTTTGGGACAAAGGGTTTATGGGGGATGAGGTTTGTGTATGAGGGTTTGGTTTTCCATCTTTTTAATGCAAAAAGTGGGTTTTGTTCCTATAAAATCCTTTTCTCATTCCTTTTAAAACATTGTTGGAATTAGAAATAAAACGTGTTTTCCAAAAGATCTGACCCCCGTCAGGAAAGAAGATTTTTTTTTAAATTTAAAAAAAAAGTGTAAATGTTTTTAAAAAACCCCTTCGGTGACAAATAAAAAATAAGAGACCCAAAAAAAAAAAATTAAATTAAAAAAAGAAATATTTTTTAAAATTCAAATATGGTTTTAAATTACATTTGGTTGTTTAAGATTTTGGGGAAATCCCAAAATTTCCTTTAAAAAATGTTAATAAACAAGGTTTTGGGTTAATATGCGAATTTTTTAAACCCGGTTTTTTTAAAAACAAATTTTAAAATTCCAAAAATTCTTTTTATAAATTAAAAATTAAACCCCTTAAAACATTATTGGGTAAAAGTAAAGACGCAAATCAAAACTTTTTTGTTTGCTAACCCTTTTTATCACGTATATATTTTTCCTTTGGGTTTATATCCAGCTTTCAACATTTTATTTTTTTGGGAAAAAAAATCAAACCCCACCCCCTTTTTTGAAGCTTTTTAAAGATATCCGGAAAATTTAAAAACCCTTTTTTTTATTAAAATGGATATAAAAGCATCAAAAGAGTAGTTAAATTGTTTAAAAGAAACCCCAGTTAAGATTGGGGGAAAGGTTTCCCCAATTTCTTGAGGCGACCCAAAAAAAAAGGAGGGAAAGATGCAGTTCTTGGGGAGAGGGTGTTAAGTTGTTTTTTTCTTCAAAGGGAAATTTTGGGATAAATAATTGGGGTTTTTTTCAGAGGGAAAAACCCTTAGGAAAAAGGGAAAAGTGTACAATAGAAAAAAGGGGGAAAGGAAAAAGCAGTGGGTTTTTGAGAGGAAAATGGTTGTTTTCATTTTGGAAAAATAATGGGGGGAAAAAAAATTGTTTTTTTCTTCAGAGGAAAAACCCCAAAGGGGAAGTGCACCGTGTACTTTACAGAGAGGGCCCGCTTCAAGTTTGGGGTTTTTATTAAAAAAAATGTGCTTTTACATGGGGGGATTTTCAATTACCCCAACCCTTTTTTGGCGGTTTAATTTAGAAGGGAAAAACGAATTTAAATTTAACTGTTTAATGGTGTTTTTGTTTTTAATTTTATAATACCCTTTTGATTGCAATCCCTTTTTTTTTGTTTGTGTTTATTTTTACTTTTTTAGCAAATTTTTCCCCGTTCAAAGGGTTGAAGTATATTTTGTTTTTATCAAGCAAATTTTAAAACTAAAGCTTAATCAAACCAAATTAAGTAGGAAGTTTTTTGAGATATTAAATGAAAAATTTTTTAATGAAATTAAAAATTTTCCCCTTTGTCCCTTTTGGGGGAAATTTAAATAAACACTGTTGAGTTTTTCCTTCAAACGTGGGGAAATTTAAAAATATTGAAAGTTATTTAATAATGGCCCTTTTATTTTTTTATTGCCCCATCTTAAAACTTGGGTTATTTGGAAGACCCTTTTGGGATTTTCCAAAATTTTTTGTGTTTTAATTAAGGGGTTTTTTTATTTATTGTATTTCCCAAAAAAAGTTTAATTTATCAAAAAAAAGTTTAAAATATTGTTTACGTAGATATTGGGGGTATTAAGCTAAAAAAGTCTAAATTTTTCCAGTGAAGGGGGCGTAGGGTTTGAAATTTGTGGTCCCGGGGGGTTTCCCATTTTCCCCCCAAAGCAAAATTTTTGGGTACATTTTCTTAATTTTCCCTTATAAGGGTTGAGTTTAGGGGAAAAGGTATTGCCCAAAAAATTTTTCCCCAAAAAAAGGCATTTAAAATTTTTAATTCTATCTCTTCTAAAAAAATACTAAAAATTTGTTTGCAGGGTGCCTACTGATTAGAAAAAAACAAAAAAAATTTGTGACCCTTTTTGTTACCTTTTTTTGAGCACAAATTTATTTTTGGGAATTGGCCCCCGAAATTTTATTAAAAAGGGATATAGGAAAATTACCCAAACCCTTAAGTTTGTTGATGGCGAAAGAACCCCCTTTTCCCTTTTTACAGGAGTTACGATAGCGCTGGGATATGGGTGTGGGTGGCTCCAAAATTCGACCCCGTTGATTTGAAGCACGGGAAAAATTCAAACAAAAAAAATTTTTTTCGGCTTTATGGCCCAAAAATTGAAAATTCAAAGACTTTTAAGGAAATATTTTAAGCTTTTTTTTTGCCCAATTTGTAACCTTTTTAGTGACCCCCGAAAGGGTTTCCTGGCCCCCTTTTTTTTTAATTTCGGGTAGTAAATTAAAAAAAGGGGGAAAGTGGCATTGAGGGGGTGGTGAGAATTTGAAAGAGGTATTATTGAGAATTCTTTTCTGTTTTTAAAATTTTTGGTTTGGTTTTTTGACAAAGTTATGAGCGAGCTTTTGGCCCTTAGTTGTCCAAGAAGTTTTGAGTTTTTAAATGTAAAATGAAATAGTTTAAACCCAGATAAAACACCCTTTAAAAAGGAATTTGGAAAGGAAAAACAAAAAAAACTCCCCCTTTTCATAATTGCCCCGAAAACAAATTTCGGGAAAATTTTTAAAAAGGGTAGCTAAGAAAAGTGAAGGTATGTGAAAATAAAAATGAACAGTGACTTTGATTGAAAGGGAGAAAAAAAAATTTAATTTTTAAAAAAAAATTTTTAAAGGGTTTTAATGTGATTTGGTCAGGGGGTAAACAGTGATATTCTTCGAAGTTTGAAGCACTTAAGAGCATAACTTTTTTAAAAAATAAAAAAAAGTTTTTTTGGGAGGCCTCCCATGGTGAAGTAAAATGAGTGGCAAATTTTTTCTTGGGTAAAATTTCGTATTAAATTGGTCAAGCCAAATTTTCACTTTTTGGGGAATTTTTCTGAAACAACCCGGGAAATTTGGTTTTTTAAAGATGCAGTTTGGAAAAGTTTTAAAAAGTTGCCAGCTTTTTGAGGTTTTTTTGAAAATTTTTTATTTCCCTTTTTTGGGGGAGTTATAACTGTGGTAGTGAGGGGAAAAATTTTGGGAAAAAAACGAACCCAAACGGAAACTTCCCCCGTTGCTTTAATCAAACTTTTTTTACATGATCTTCGTTTTTCGTTTAAATTTTATTATTCCAAAAGGGGCCAAAGTAAAACAGAAAATTAAAATTCACCCCCAAAATGGGATATTGATTTTCCTTTTTTACTAAACTTCTTATATAAAAAATTTTTGAAGCAATGTTTCTACTATTCCAGTTGTACGCCCAAACATTAATATTTGGTAAGGTCATTTTTTAATTAGAAAAAAATTTAAATTTTATTGTGGGATAATAGATTTTTACAAAGACTCAAAAAAAATAACATTAGAAATGGACTATAAGATTTCTGTTAATTACTTTAAAAACTTAAAAACCCCAAAATTTGAAATAGACTATTGATACTGTGGGCAATTTTTACAACCCCAAAACTAAAGACACATTAGAAATTTTGACTATTATACTGTGACATTAACCCAAACACACACAAAGACACATTTGAAATTTTGGGTGTGCATTGTTTTGATGTTAGCAAAAACAAAAATTTAAATTTTCAATTTACGAATGACTGTAAAAGTGAGGGTTCCCCCTCCCTAATTTTAGACACCTGAACTTTTAAACCCAAAATTTATTGGGTTTGGAAGGGCAAAGTGGTAGCAGTTTTTAGTTGTTAGAATCTGGTTTGCCAAACCCTCACTTCCAAAACTGTGTCATGGGGATATTTTTTACAGTTTGGAACATTGTAAAACCCAAATTCCCCCGGGAAAAAAAGTTTTTTCCAAATAAAAAACCCAATTTTTTAAATATTTTTTGGGTTTAAAAACTATTGAAAAAAAAGTTATGTTAAAAGGATGTTTGGAAAATTTAACCCTTATTCTTAAAAAAAATAGAAAAAATGTTTTATTAAGTTATATTTTTCTTACACCCTTCCCCATGATTTTTTTAAAAGGGGATCAAAATGAAAATATTGAAATTTTTCAATTTGAAAATGTGGCTTCTGGCAAAAGCAAGGAAAAAATGTAACCCTTAAAAAAACATGAAACACTATTTTAGAAGGGGGGGTTGAAAATTTTTTAATATCAAAAATTTTATTTTTTGGGGGAAGATATTTCCAAAAAAGTATTTTTTTTTTGTGAAAACCTTTTTTCCGTTTGCTAGCACCATTACGGTTTTTTCCCGGGTTATCGTTTTTGTTGGAGGGAAGGATAATTTTTTTGGTTCGGTTTGTTTTAAAGATGAAAGCCCTTTTACCCCTTTCCCCCCCCTTTATCCCCCAAAAATAGGTTTTTTGAAATTGCACTCGGGCAGGGGGGGGGCCTTAAGGCTATATTTAAATTATACTATTACCGTAAACCCAAATTTTCCCGGCTCCTGAATTCAACATTTATGAACAAAAAAAATCCCTGACTTTGACAGTTTTTTATTTGTACAAATGTTTAAAAAACACTAATTTTTGAGTGATGAAGAAGGATGAATTTGAGAAAGTGTTCCGCATTTTCATAGAGGGGGGGTGGGTAAACTTTAGAGAAGTATCTACATTCCCGTAGGAAAATTAAATTTTTATTGCTGTTAAAACCCGTTAAAGGAACTTTTAACGAAAAATTTTCCCGGGGCCCGGGGGTTTTTTGGGTGTTAAAAATTGTAATGAAACGAAAATTTGCCCCAGTAAATATTTCAATACAAACCAAAAAACCTTTAAAAAAAAAATTCCAAAAAATTTTTTTTGATAAAGTTTTTTTTTGGGTTAAATTTTTTAAAATTTTTATTTTTATTATAAACAAAAATAAATTTTTTTTTTATAAGCCTTTTTTTGTTTCAATAAATAAAAATGCTTTTGGACAATTTTTTTTTATTGGGTTTTTTTTAAAAAATGAATGCCGATGTAGTTTTGCGGTTTTGAAATTCCCCCAAATCCCCCCCGAGAAGGTTTTTTGTTTAAGGCCCTTTAAATTTAATTTTAATTTTGCTCTGGAAAAATTTTTATAAAAAAGGTAAGGGGCTTATGTAAAAGTTTTAATCTTAGTTTGGGGTAATTTGTATTGGTTTTAAAATTTAAAATTTGGGAATTTTTTTTTATAGAAATTTTTGGGTTAAATTTTTGTCTATTTACTTAGAGAACCCTTTTTAATGATATAAAAAAATTTTTATATTAATTTTAAAGGGAAATTTTAAAATTTTTCTTTCAAAACTTTTCACGCCTTTTCTTTTTTTGTGGTTCGGTAGTATTTATTGAAAAGTATCAAAAAAGAAAGGGGCTAATGAATGAGTTTGCTAGAATTTGCTTAAAAAAGTTGGAGTTTAAAATTTTTTTGTCTTTTTCATCATTATATTTTTTTAGTAAAAAAAATTGTCGCTATACTACAATGGGCCATTAAATCAACATAATTTTAAATTTTTAAAATGAAAATAAATGCATTTGGGGTTTTTTGATACAAAGAAAATTTTTAAACCTTTTTGAATGATGGGAATTTAAAAAAGCAAAAACTCTTTTTTCAGCTTTGCCAAAGGGGGATCTTTTAAAATAAAAATTAATTAAGACAATATTTAAAAACAACCTTTTTTCAATTAAAAATTAAAAAATGGAAAATTTAAAAGAAATTTTTGAAAACTCAAAAACAAATTTCCCCCAAATTTTTAAATGTCCAATAACACCTTTAAATTTTAAAAAAAATAAAGGTTTTGGAAAAAATTATCAGTTTGTTTAATTTGCAATAATTTGCCCAAAAATTTTGGGGTGAACCAAAAATAGAACATTTTTTTTTTAGAATTTTTTTTTATTTGACCCGGTAATATTTTTAAGGGGTTCCAAAAGATAATAACTTAAAATGTAAAGTTAGAGGTGGTTTTTTTAAAAATTTTAGTTTTAAAAATAATATTTTTATTTTGAGTGGGCAAATTTGAAAATGGTTCCTTTTGTTTTTATCCTAACATTCTCAGAGCATAGATTTTTTATTTAAAGAAATTTTGGAAAATTAATTTAATTTGAAGAGAAAAAATTTTAAAAAGTATTAAAGTCATTAAGCGTTTTTTATCAAGTTTGTTGAAAGTAAAGTTTTTTCAATGTTTTAACAATATTTAACGTTGTGTTTTGGACCCGGGGGTAGAGTTTTACGCTGCATTTGTGACAAAAAAAAATTGTAATTTAAAGTCGTGGGGTTGGTTTTTTCCCAAATATTTGAGTAAATAATAAAATTTCCTACAGCAAAATTTAAAAAAAAATTTTTTTTATCAAACCCAATTTTTTTTAAAAAATTTTTCACTGCTCCAAAGATCTACGTAATTTTTAGAAATTTTTCTGAAAACCCAAACATGAGATCTACATCAGGGAAAAAGAACATTTAAACCCTTTCCCCCTACCCAAAAGGGTTTTTATTTTTTTTTTGGCAAATTTTTCCAAGAAGTGTTGGAAATTTAATTTAAAAATAGATCATGCTTTTTCAATTAAACCCCTTTTAAAAAATTTTACATTTGACATTAAAAAAGTCATTTTTTTTTAGCCCCAAAAATTGGCTTTCCTTTTGAAAATTTTGTCTCTGCCCCCTGTTTCTAGATCTGAATTGAAAAACTCACTACACCATTCTAAAGTAAACAACTTCCAATAAAAAATATTTTAAATATAATGGAATGTACAGAGCTTCTATGCTAATAAAAAAGTGAGCGTTTTTAAAAGATAAATTTCCCTAGTTAAGATTAGATTTATATTTTGTTTAGACCTTTGTAGTCACACTCTTGTTACACTGAGCTTCATGAGTAGTGGTCACCTAACATGTCACACTGAGCTACATGAGTAGTGGTCACCTAAATGTCACACTGAGCTACATGAGAAGTGTCACCTAACATGTCAAACTGAGCTACATGAGAAGTGGTCACCTAACATGTCAAACTGAGCTACATGAGTAGTGGTCACCAACATGTCCCCCTGAGCTACATGAGTAGTGGTCACCCAACATGTACACGAAACATGAGTAGGGTCACCAACATGTCACACTGGTTTCTGAGAAGGGAACCTAACATGTCAAGACTACTGAGTATGGCACCTAAATGTTCCCTGAGCTAAGAGTAG
>JBCFYV010002272.1:0-39254 GCA_039000515.1 Timema cristinae
GAAGGGGCTTCCAAGTAGCTTCTAGAAAGATTAAATTTTTCAAATTATTGCTTAGTGAAGACCACATCAACTAGCTTTCAGAGGCATCTAATTTTCGAGGAAATTTCAGTCGAATAGGAATCTAAAAAGTTTTTAGAAGCATCCAATTTAATAGAAAATGGGGGAAGATATATTTTTAAAATTCTGGGTGAGAACTATTTGAAATAGCTTTTTAAAGTTATCCAAATTTCAAAAGTTTCTTGAAGAAGGACCACTCCAAATAACATTTGAAAGATTTAAATTTAAAAAAAAAATTGGAGGGAGGAATACTCTCAATTTCTTTTAAAAGAAACTGATTTCCAAAAATTGGGTGAAGAACCACTCCAAATTAGTGAGCTAAGCCCAGGAGAACCCATATGGTCTAAAAGTGTCAGTCCCACAGGAGACTAGACTGCCAATGACGGGGAGTTCGGGGTTTGAATACCGGTCGGGTGCTCTGAGAGGGGTTTTACCTATATGGTTTTCCATTCTCACTTTACGAAAATGCGGGTACATCTAAACTAAATTCTAGATATTTCATCCCTAATCTTCTCATCCCTACATTAGCGTAGCTAGTAGATAGGTGTATAATCTGAAAGAACGGGTAGTAAGACGTGGAACCTGCTTTGGTGGTCACATGGCTTAGGGTGCAACTCTAAAGGTGGATTCACACACTAATATACGCTACGCTAAGCATAACTATGCTATGCCACGTTATACTAGGTTTTGAAATCGCTAGCAAAATTCTTCTAAAAAGATTAAATTTTCAAAAATCTCCAGGTGCGGATATTTCGAAATATCATCCAAGGACAAGATATTTTTAAAATATTGTTGGAGAAGACAACTCAAAATAGTTTCTGGAGGCATCATATTTAAAAAATAGAAGGAGGACCACACCAAATTGCTTTGAAAAGGCATATCTCCTCCCATTTTTTTTTGTTTCTCCACACACCATTCATCTCTACATAAGGAAGGTTCCACAGCCACTTGTCCTATTAATGGCTATGCTGACTTAATTATAGCCGGGATACATGTATTCTGATAATTTTTCATGAACCTCACACACTACCTAATTTCCTGGGAAAATTCCCATTGTTCAACTCAGGGCTGAGCTTTCCTAGTAATTCCCACACTTTACTTCGTTTTTATTTGTTTCGATTTTAATTTAACTAGGTTATTTTTATTTAGGTCAAATACAGTTTTTTTACAATATATAAAAAATATTATTAATTTCAAATATTAAAGTATTATTTTTTGCGTATAGAACACCAATAGTATAGTAAATCGCGGTGCTAGTAAAATTATCAAAACCACCAAAAATAGAAAGATTGTAACTCCGAACCCGAACTGGGTCGATTAATAGTGAGCTATTCATTGTCTTAAAAGTGATTAATCCCCGTCATTTGCGTGTAGGCAACCCTCTCAACACTGTTTATACTCGTCCGTCGGAAGCGGCGAACAACTCTGTGCATCTTAACCCTATTATACAGTCGCACACACCAAACAAAAAAATGTGTGGCTTGAAAACCTAATTGAATTTTTAAAATCCAAATTAAATATTTTCAAAATTGTCCACGCTCTGTTCACTCTTAACGGCACTCGACGTACAAAAATTCCCGATAACTACCGAACTAGAAAGCTTAATGTCTCGGTACTAATTTATTGGAGTCCTACAACCCCAATTATTATGTTTGACATTTTTTTTAATGGTTACAATGGTTTTTTTTAGTAGGACGAACTATCATTAACATGTCTTGTGGGGGAACTACCCCCTTACCGCCTTCCACCCTCCTTTACCCTCATTACACTACTTTATGCTACATAAGACTTCTTGGTACAAACCAGAGCACATTTCCAATAGTAAACAATTATTGTGTCTGCATAAATGATTATACATAGCCACCTAACACGAAGGAAAACTTTTTTATTTAATTTTGAAGGTGGTCTGGCGTTCTAGGGGTAAGGAGTCGCACTAGTATGCTGGGGATCCGGGTTCAATCCTCGGTCCCGACCCAAATTTATCTGATTGCCAAACCCTTCCTTCCCCTCTGACAAGCCGTGTATTAAAACACAACTTGTGAATGTATCGAATGCCAGTACTCCACAGTGGTTGGGATCGAACGTTAAACTGTAGGTCCTCCATTTCATCTCACAATCACCCTACCATTACACATCGCCTATAACCCGAACGGTTATAAGACGTGGTGCTAATAGTAATAATATTAATCAATCAATAAATCATTGCTTATTTAGTATTTAAAAGAAAAATTACATAATTAACTTTCTATACAATCTCGAAGTAACTATTTTCAGGTCTTGTAGTTAAATAGATATTTTTAAAAATAGTAAAATTTATAAAAATAAAATAATTAAAAAACAAAAAGATTTACACATATAATAACACTTCCTTTAAAAAATGGAAACAGATAGAAAACATTGTTTCCCATCCTGAGCTCAATTGAATGGAATTATATAACGCGGAGGATGCTGCTACGGCTTGTTCTTAAAAAATTAGTGTTCTATCTTCAAAATTGCACACTAAGGGCCTTTAAATTTCTTTCCAATTATTTCGGACCAACTTAGTAATTATTACTTTGAGCTTATTTCAATATAAACATCAAGTTTTTCTACGCGATTTTTATATTTCACGGATGTCAGATCCCAGAACAATGTTTTTGTATGAAGTATCTGTATAACCTCAAGTGTATTTTCGGTTGACCCCGACATGACAAATTAAAAAACCAATAAATGATGTAATCTCTGTGAACAGCAGAAGAAAACTGGCCCACATTGTTTGGTACCGGAAATTTTGGCAAACACGACCAGACATGACAAATGACAAACCAGTATATGATGTAATCTCTGTGAACAGCAGAAGAAAACTGGCCCACATTGTTTGGTACCGGAAATTTTGGCAAACACGACCAGACATGACAAATGACAAACCAGTATATGATGTAATCTCTGTGAACAGCAGAAGAAAACTGGCCCACATTGTTTGGTACCGGAAATTTTGGCAAACATGTACATACGTAATTCGTCCGTACTTAAATGTGATCCGATCGAGGTCAAAAATTTAAATTCACCACGCACCATTAAGAATTTAGTTAATTCATGTATTTGTTTCAAAATTTTAAGACTTGATTTTTTCAAGAAATTATAACTAAAATTTTAAGTTGGTAGCCCTAAACTTTTAAAACAATATAATTTGGTTATGTGAAAAGCTTCACCCCAAAAACTGAATAAAGAAAAATATGAAGTTTTAGATTTATTTGTATCTTTTTTGCAGGAATAGTGACTATAGAAAATCTCGTTGAATCCAAAGTCTTCCAATATTTTCGTTTGATCAATTGTAATGAAATGGCCCCTTTGTTTACAAAATACAAACACAAAAGAAATATAATTATACTAAAAGTAGTGACAACAATGATTTAAATTTTAAAGTTCAAATATAACTTTTATTTTCAAGTCACCGAAACAAACTGAGTTTTGAATGTATATTACAAAAATATTTAAAGTCAAAGAAACAAAAAGGTCAAAAGATTTATTGTTCAAGAATCAGATACCGTAAACAAAAGATATAGTAGAATCAAAAAATTGGATGAAAGATATGCTGATAATGAATTAAAAATGCATAAACAAACATAAGTCCACGGAGCAAAAAAATATTCTTAACACCATACTTTATACTAAATCTCTTCCATAGGGTGACTTTGGAGGGAACTAATTAAAGTTTCGCCATCCGGCTGTTGCCCGACTCTGAGTCTCTACTTTGAAAAAAGCGCCAAGCTATCTCATCAAGAGAAAGGGCTGATTTTCTGTTTGAGTACCGAAACACTGTCATGACTCTTAACCTCGTGAATGAAAGTGTATACCTAATGAAATGAAACAAGTGAAATTAAGCCTTAAGTGAATTACAGGAGTATAAGTATACATTACACTATGAGATGAAAATTGGTGATCGTGTGTGTTTGAGCGGGGTCTCGGGTATAGGAAGGATTAAATTAAATTTAGTACATGATGTGGTAAAAGGTTTCTGCAATTCTGTCTACAATATTGTTCTCCACACCGGTTAAACCCGTATAATTTTAACGGAAAATTTCCATGGCCACTCAGAAAAAGAGTAGCATAATGGTTGCCAATCATTTTATATTTTTACACTCCTGTTAAAACATATGGGATGTACTCAAAAGTTTCCCTTCCTTTGAGACTATTCAGGCTCTCAAATTAGCATTGTTCTAAAAAGTCTCACTAGCACCTATCAGTCCCTCAGATATTCTTAAAATTCCGTTTCGTATCCAAATGTCAACCGGGATGACACCTCCCAGTACCACAACAGCATCATGTAATACTGTCCTGTATGCTTATGTCACGATAATATGTGCCTCCTCTGCACACTTATACATATAAGGGCCGGTCTTATTAATCCTGGATAAATATTAATCTGGTAGATATATATTTCTAACTGATGGATAAGTTAAAAGTGCGTCTTATGAAAGCCAGATAGTATTTATCTTCCAGATAAAATATATTTATCCATCACATGTTTATAGGGAGGTTTACGTGTTTAGTAAGCACAGGCCTGGGCTCTAACTATATAAAGTTAGAACATTTCATTCCCACTTTTATATAAACTGAAAAGCTATTTGTAGAGTTATAATTATATTAGAACAAATTATCAAATTGTGAGTACAATAAATGAAAATTTGTAAACGTTTACTCATCTATTGCCCACATTTTGGCAGACATTTAGCTTCTGCGCCCACGTGATGCCATATGTTTCCTCGCACTCGTTTAGCCACCATTATATAACAAATATTGAGCGTTGACACCACTCGATAGGTTGTAGTGCTATCAGCAGGACGCACCAGTAAAAAAAGTACCAATCTTGCATGTTCTGAATAAAACTATATTATCTTACAGATAGCTATCTGGCAGGTAAATTCAGTTCATAAGTGTGTAAAACATTAAAGTGGTGATAATTTTGATATATTCGCTAACTTTAGCAATAGCAATATTTATCCGGTAGTAATCTGACCGACCCTAGGTAGGCTACTAATTATGGTATTGTTCTAGGAATGATAAAGGTAGAATGTAGAGGAAATGTACGAGCATTTGTATAGGGGGAGAGTAGGCAACAATTTAGGGAAAACTACCCTCAATACACTCAGCCGGGGTTCAAGCCTTTAACATTCTCATCACCGGCAACGAAGACTCATGATTTTGATCATATGCTCACTGGAGCAGGTAACAATAATGTCAAAGTTACTTGTATCAACAATATTGAATTCCCTTTATGTGTACGTTTTAAGATATCATTAATATTATAATATAGCTTTGTTTACAACACTCTTTATCTAATCATTTTAAACTTAACAACTTATAATTTAATAAAATTAAAAATGAGACCTGGACAAGGGAAACGAGCACAAGCCCAGGAATCATTTTTAATACATTCGATTATGATTGGGATACGGCTCATTTCCATATATATAATCACTCATACCCCAAGCTCCGCATTCATATATGGGTACTTAATTATATATCATTGCTTTCTCCTAATTCTAATTTTTACTTTCTCATTAAAATAGAAAATTTTGTAATCGTTAATATATGTGACCTTGAGATTATGTCAAATATTGACACTTAATTTACCTCCGAACCACAAAATGTTTATCTATATAATTCTGTCTGTATCCCAGTGTGTGTGTCTTACCTGGTACCACAAACAATAATGGTTTGACGGATTTTGATCTATCTTGAGATTTATATATAATGTGGAGATACATTCAGCCGTTTATTGTATTCTATTTCTATCTTTTAGAGTAAGGGTTGTTTATTAAACACTATTCTTAAAAATAGGAAATTTTCGAAAAATTCTCTTACAATTTGCTTTAAAACGAATGTCTGCAGTTTAGTTGAAATGACAAATAATAATATATTTCTATTTTTAAGGATAAAATTATCTTAAGGGTAGTTTACCATCGACTAACATTTCAAAATTAGACTGTACTCCATATTTCTATGATTAAATCAAATCTATATCATCGGAGTATATTAGATTAAAAATAGCAATGTGTTCTTTTTTTCAGAAAGAAAAAAATCGTTCATAAGAAAGGCCTAGTTTAATAGGCCTTATGATTGTTATTGCTTTAATTCAAAATATTTTGAAGATGTCTTTAACGTTTTTGTTAAAATTGGATATCTAGTCAGTGTTTTAAATGATAACTAGTAAGGGCATAGAAAGGCCTTGTTCGGGAAGGGAAGCAGGGAGGGCTCTACGCCCTCCCGGGAATTTGATGTACTCCCATAGTAAAAATACTTTTAAAAATAATAGGTATAAACATTACTATAGGCCAAAGGTATAAGATTTTATATTGGACCCCCTAAGAAAATTAGCTTCCCACACCCTCGATTGTTCAGTATTTATTCCAAATAGTTCCTTATTTATTCAGACTTGTAATCATTTTTATTATTTCATATCTGTTCCTAAAAAGTATTTATTTATTCCAGCTCATTCCTTCTAATTATTTATTCAGACTATTTGAATATATTTATTCTGAATCTTTCACTATTCATTCCGATCTTTTCTTTTGGTTATTCTGACTCAATCAAAATTATTTATTCCAGCTCGTTCTTTATTTTCAATATTGTTCCTTATTATTTATTCCTATTCGTTGGCTATTTATAATTACTTATACCATATTAATTATTATTACTTGATTCTTTTTCATTCCTAATGGTTGTTTATTTATTCTGACTCTATACTTAATCATTTCTATAAGTTCCTTATCGATTCTGACCTGATAATTAATTTTCCAACTCATTCCTTATATAATCTGACTTTTATAATATTATCTCGACTCATTCCGAATTTATTATGACTAGTTATTTATTTATTCTAACTAGTTCCTTGCGTATTTTGACTCACTCCTTATTAATTACAAATGCTTCCCTTATAAATATTATGACAAGTTTCTACGACTCGTTCCTTATTTTTTCTGACTTTGCCGTTTTTATTTTTAATCCTTACTTATTTATTGTGACTAGTTTTTTATTAATTTGTGTCGTTCTTTAAATTATTCTGATGAGCCGTTATTATTTATAACTCTATATTCTGACTCGATATTTTTTATTTTGACTTCATCCTCTTTATTTATCCCATCTCGTTATTTATTTATGCAGAATTTATTCCTTTTAGTTCCTTTAGTTCCTTATTTATTCTGACTTGATTCGAACTAACCGATGAGTTCATTATTAATTCTAATCACTTCAAACTATTTATTTATTTATTTATTTAATTTAATTCTAAACTAATTCCGAAAAATTTCTTATTCATCCCGATACAATAATTTATTATTACGACTTAATTCTCAATATTTATTTCGACCCAATCTGTATTTATTCGTAAATGTGCCACCTTATTGATTCCGATTTGTTTCTTATTTATTCCTACGCATAATATTAATTTATTTTAAGATATTCCAAAATTTGACTCAGCTTAACATATATTCAAACATGATCGATTTAGCAAATAATTTAAATATTAAACAATGCTCTTGAATAGCTAATAACTTTATACAGGTGAGCACAAATGATCTTTACACTTTCGAAATTTATAAGAACGGAAAAGTGCACCCGATTAAATTAAAACATTTTCCAGTCGATACAGAAACCCTGGAAGCTTTTTCGCAGTTTAAAGTGACTCAATATGTGCTCCTCCATTACTACGGCAGAAAACGCTTCACACACTTTGTGCGGTGCCCCATCTTATTGGAAGATGAATTCGTTTGAATCTTCTTCAAATAGAGGCAGAGGCCAAAAGGTAGGCATGTCGAGGTAGGAATGACCTGTGACTGGTTTTTCTATTAACAATAAGGGTGCGTAAACCTTCACCCTCAATATAGAAGAGAACACATTCACTTTGGGGTAATCTCTCACCTGATAGTTGCGTACATGTTTAGTAAAACTTGATGGTAATGTAAATACAGATAACATTGTTTGTGTACTAACAAATTAATGGTAATGTAAATACAGATAACATTGTCTGTGCAGTAATAACTTCATTGTAATATAAATACAGACAATATTGTTTGTGGTGTAACAACTGATGATAGTGTAAATACAGACAACTTTGTGTGAGTAGTAACAACTTTTGGTAAGTAAATACAGATAACATTGTATGTGTACTAACAACTTGTTGGTAATGTAAATACAGACAACTTTGTTTGTGGTGTAACAACTGATGATAATGTAGATAAAGACAACATTATTTGTTTGTAGTAACAACTGATGATAATGTAAATACTGACAACAATTTTTGAATAGTAATAACGTCATTGTAATGTAAATACAGATACCATTGTGGGAGTAGTAATTACTGATGGTAATTTAAATACTAACAGCATTAATAAAAGAGTTGAATTCAATAAAAAATATAATATACAACCAATGAATATTGAAACTTTGATGTTTAACAAATATAGTGTGACAATTTGAGTATGGAAGACTTTATATATACATATATGACTAGATTGAAGATAAAATAAAAATGTTATGACATTATAAAAGTAAGACTATCTTACATAAAATACATATAACAAGTAACATTTTAAAATGATAAATTAAAACAAATAGTTTAAGTCAATATAATAGTAAGAAATATAAATTGATAATATTATGGTTGCTGATTTGTAAGATTGAAGAATAAATTGTAAATTAAAGTTATATTTTTAATTATTGAATTCTTATCTGAATTTGAGTGCCCTTGTTCCTTTTTCTCAAGCTGGTATGAATCAGCTTAAAGTTGCTGCGACATGTTTCGGCGTAACAAATGACGCCATCATCAGGCTATATAGTAAAAAAATCAAAAACAAATTATGGCCCAATCCAGTGTGAATTTTTAGGCATGGAAATTAAACTGTTCAAAATTATTTAGGAACATGATATGAAGGATATAACCAAAGAAAGAAATAGCATATTTACCGTTAACGCCTTATTGAATGATTCCGTCTGTCATGAAGAATGAAACTGATCTTAGGGAGTGTATTAAAATCGTGTGTATAAGAACTGGTTTCCTGATATGTTCTAGAAGAATTTCGTAAAGAGTCAAGGATAATGAAAAATGCTTGGTTGTAGTAACTTAGTGATGTTGTAGCGTGAGGATAGATAGATAAATTTTGGAACATGAATGAGATGAAAATGGAAAATTTAAATTAGAGAAGGAGAATGACAAGTAAGGGAAATGGAGAAAGGGTACTAATCTTCTCGACACTGGCCCGAACAGGTCATTTACTACTATGGAAGGATGGGCCGGATCATATGGGATGTTATTTCATTTTAGTGTGTTGAGGTAGGTTTTTTAGAGTGTTGATAAGTGTATGGTTTTCGAATTGGGTTTGTTCATTTAGGACATTTTTGTTATTAAGTATAGCGGTCTGAATGAATATATTTTCTGCGGTGTTCATGGTTGTACCTTTGTGAGATTTGTGTAGAAGCTTCATACATTTTTCCATAGGGGTTGGTTGATGGCCGGATGTTTTGAGATGTTCTGAAAATTTTGATTTATTTCTATCATGTTTAAAATCACTTAAATGTTCAAAAAACCTAGTCGAAATTTGGCGTCCTGATTGACCTATGTACACGCTGTTACATTCACAAGTTAGTTGGTAGATACCACTGTGCTGATATTGGTTGATTTTGTTGAGATTGGAATTATTGATATGTTTTTTGATGTTGTTATTAGTACTGAAGGCAATATTAAGTTTATTAACTTGTGAATGTAACAGCGTGTATATAGGTCAATCAGGACGCCAAATTTCGACTAGGTTTTTTGAACATTTAAGTGATTTTAAACATGATAGAAATAAATCAAAATTTTCAGAACATCTCAAAACATCCGGCCATCAACCAACCCCTATGGAAAAATGTATGAAGCTTCTACACAAATCTCACAAAGGTACAACCATGAACACTGCAGAAAATATATTCATTCAGACCGCTATACTTAATAACAAAAATGTCCTAAATGAACAAACCCAATTCGAAAACCAAACACTTATCAACACTCTAAAAAACCTACCTCAACACACTAAAATGAAATAACATCCCATATGATCTGGCCCATCCTTCCATAGTAGTAAATGACCTGTTCGGGCCAGTGTCGAGAAGATTAGTACCCTTTCTCCATTTCCCTTACTTGTCATTCTCCTTCTCTAATTTAAATTTTCCATTTTCATCTCATTCATGTTCCAAAATTTATCTATCTATCCTCACGCTACAACATCACTAAGTTACTACAACCAAGCATTTTTCATTATCCTTGACTCTTTACGAAATTCTTCTAGAACATATCAGGAAACCAGTTCTTATACACACGATTTTAATACACTCCCTAAGATCAGTTTCATTCTTCATGACAGACGGAATCATTCAATAAGGCGTTAACGGTAAATATGCTATTTCTTTCTTTGGTTATATCCTTCATATCATGTTCCTAAATAATTTTGAACAGTTTAATTTCCATGCCTAAAAATTCACACTGGATTGGGCCATAATTTGTTTTTGATTTTTTTACTATATAGCCTGATGATGGCGTCATTTGTTACGCCGAAACATGTCGCAGCAACTTTAAGCTGATTCATACCAGCTTGAGAAAAAGGAACAAGGGCACTCAAATTCAGATAAGAATTCAATAATTAAAAATATAACTTTAATTTACAATTTATTCTTCAATCTTACAAATCAGCAACCATAATATTATCAATTTATATTTCTTACTATTATATTGACTTAAACTATTTGTTTTAATTTATCATTTTAAAATGTTACTTGTTATATGTATTTTATGTAAGATAGTCTTACTTTTATAATGTCATAACATTTTTATTTTATCTTCAATCTAGTCATATATGTATATATAAGTCTTCCATACTCAAATTGTCACACTATATTTGTTAAACATCAAAGTTTCAATATTCATTGGTTGTATATTATATTTTTATATTGAATTCAACTCTTTTATTGATAATTCGTTTCCTTACTACATTACACCATGTTTTTCATGAACTAACAGCATTGTTTGAGTAGTTATAACATCATGGTAATTTAAATACAGATAACATGTGAGAGCAGTAACAACTGTTGGTAATGTAAATAAAGACATTATTTTGTTTTAGTAACAACTGTGTTTATGTAAATACAAACAATATTGTCTGTGTAGTAAAAACTGTCTGTAATGTAAATACATACAATATTATCTTTGTAGTAACAACTGATGGTAATGTAAATAAAGACAAAATTGTGTGTGTATGTAGTAACAACTTATTGTAATGTAAATACAGACAACATTGTCTGTGTAATAACAACTGCTGGTAATGTAAATACAGAAAACATTATCTGTGAAATAACAACTTATGCAATTTAAATACATATAATATTGTTTTTGTGTAGTAACAACTGATGGTAGTCTAAATACAGACATAATAGTGTGTCTAGTTAAAAGTTTGATGGTAATTTAAATATACATTTATTTAAATATTGTGGATGTAGTAACTACTGTTGGTAATGTAAATATAGATAACAAATTTGTGTGGTAACAACTGATGGTTGTGTAAATACAAACAACATTGTTTGATTAGTAATAACGTCATGGTATTGTAAATACAGACAACATTATTTGTGTTATTTTATGCTATCAATGTGACTATAATACTAATCACTTTTTGCATACCATTTTGTACATTCATATTTGTCGTATATGTACTTAGCTTTAGACATGTCTGACTGCACAGTCTGTCTTATAAAACAAATTACTTAATTGCTTTCGAGTACTGCCACATTTAAGTGTTTCTACGTCTATTTCATTTCTAATTATTTACTTGAGATAACTAAGTATCTCTTTACTTATTAATCTGGCAAACTTATCTTAATGGTGAAATATTCCTAGGCAATAACCTTTGCATTTACTTCAAATAAAATAAATACAATTTAATTGCACAATAAATAAAATATAAATAAATAGAAAGATTTGTGTCTGTTTAAATTATTTTTGATTACACTATGTTCAAATAACATTGAATTAGTAACACGTGATGTTAATGTAAGTGTAGCAACAATTTGATGTATAAAATCTAAATACCTTATTGATGCAAGTTTGTGACTTACCGTGGCGTAAAATCTCGGCGAACCAGGCGTGCCCGGATACTGCGAAACCTCCACGGACACGCCGGCCTAGCCCTCCGAAAATCCACCGAAACATCCTTTGCTCATTTTGGTTTAATATTTAATTTATCTGAATTTTCTATCTCACAATCACAAAATTACATCTTTAATGGTCTCCGAAAAGACACCACTAAGAATTATCGTATTGCTATGTGACGGCTATAATTGCAATAAACAATTGAATTTATAGAGAAAGCACTCTTTGTATTTCTGGGTAGAATGACATCGATATAAGTTATGAATACCCACAATATGGCATTGTGGGGGTATTACGTCATAGCTTACAATTATTTAATGTGGAGAAAATTGAATTTTACACGTTAATACGTAATGCATTTATAACTAATTAAATTATTAAGGAATTTTATGTAATCATAAAAGCTTAAAATGTCCGAATATTAAAGTGAAATTCCATAAAAATTGCACAACTTTAATTAATTACCACCTAAGTATGGAAAGTTTTGGCGGCTACCCAAATATAAGCGTCCTTCTAAAATGATGTTAAGGCAAGATTAGATGTCATTATAAGATAGATACTTCTCTGATTAAAACGAACTATTGTGTAATACTTGCATTGTAATAAATATTGCTACATCATTATTACATGTTTATTGTAACAAAATGTATTATTAGTTTTTGTTTATGTACAACTTATGAAATATTATAATCAGTGGCGGTGAATCTTATTTGTGTGTGTAAAGGTGAGGGTGTAGATTTAAAGACTTTATTTATTTTATCGAATACCCCTTCCCTTTCTTCCCAGAGCTGTAGATCTTTAGACCAAGGGGATGAGGCCAGGGGTGGTGTAAAAAAAAAAAGAGATTGCTCTAAACTGCCCAAATAGAATGCCATAGAAATAGAGTTTGCGCTATATTATTGTAGACCATCACCTAAATTTCTGGCATGATAAAAATTTTTAGAAGAGGGCTTGTGCCCCTTTCTCCATATGGCTATATCTGAAGTTCACACTCTATCGAAGGGAGAGAAGTATTTTTCAACGTTTTTAATTAAATATGTGAACCGTCATTCTGAAATGTGTTGTGAGAGAGATTCTTTCACTTTAATAAGGGGGGCTTCACCCCAGGGCACAACCCATTTGTAAATTATGGAGATGTGATTTCTTAGTTAAATTGTCTGGTTTGGAAATACTTTAAATTAAAAGTGTTTTTGAGAAAATCTAAATGTCGAGGAAAGGTATATGAGGGGGGGGGGGGGCTATCTTCCCGCATGCACAACTTATCCTTAAAATGAAGTGGTGAGGATTTCTTTGCTAAAATCATTTACGATGGACACATTTTCAATAGAAAATTGGAGTCTAAGAAAAATTTGACTTTTAGAGGGCTCTGTCCCACAGGTGCAATTATTCATTAAATAATGATGGAAATGGGATTTATTGCTAAAATTGTTTGGGGTGAACACACTTCCCAAAAAATAGGTGTTTTATGGAATAATTATAAATTTGAGGGGTTTTATACTTCCCAGTCACAACTTTTCAGCTAAAAATGATTGATATTTAATCTAATTCGCTAGCATTCTTATGGTTGGACACACCTTTGATATAAGATTATTTGAATTTATGAATGGTAAACACTGACACGCTGGAGGTGAGGCCATAATAACTTCACCAGAAAATATCTACTATTTTAAAAGCCATTTTATATCTTCACTGAAACTAAATAAAGCACCTAAAAGCAAAGAAAAAATTTAAAATGGAAATTATTATTGAATAAAAGAGCCAAGTTTTATGTACTAATCATTGTAGTGTAAAAGAGCAAAAGGAGAGCTTTTCCCGGGCCCATTGTATTGATGTTGGCTTTATGAGAACTGCTAGCTCAAATCCCGTTAATTTTTAAAAATTTTAAACTTTTTTAAAAGTATTTTGGGGTTCCTCCCACCCCAAACCCCAAAAAACCCACATTTTTTAACAGTAAGTTGAAACCAACATTAAAAAAAAGAAAAAAAAGGTTTATAATATTCCAATAGTAGACAAAATAATAATTTCCAATTTTCCAAAATTCAAAAGGCACCGATAAATTAATTACGGATAGATAATCAAATACTGTCAAATGTTGGATGCTTTGTTACAGAAAACACCATATTTGGACCCAAATTTATTTTTCAAAACTAATCCGTGTAACAATCATGGGTTGTATTTTTAAACCCAAATAGACAATTTTTGTTCAAAACAATAATTAATAATTAAAAAAATGGACATGCAATTTTTTTTTTGATAATAATTTTAACGTCCTTTTAAAAGTAACCCGTATTTTAAATTTGGGAACACATATTAAAAAGCATTGCACGGGCCCACACTATTACCCTTTAAAAGAACTTTGTTTAAAGTAAATAGCTGAATAGAGGAATTTGATGAAAAAATTTAAGCTAAAAATATATCTATTTTTATAGACTTTAGTTAAAAATGAATTGAGCAGATCAAAAAAAATAAACCACTACCTGATTTTTCCACAAAGGATTTAATTTAACATAATGTAGGATTCTTGTTACATTTTAAAACATTTTTAAATACATTAAATTGTTCATAAAGATTTAAGAAATAAAAAAACTTCTGGGTAAATTAATTTTTTTCCGTTTTCTTAAAATTAAAAAAATTTCCAAAACTCTAAGCAAATTACAAGATTTTTCCTCATTTCCTGTCAATCCTTAATCAATTTCAAACCAAAAATTTGCAATAATGTTAAAACTTCATAATGTCACTAATTGTTTGCTGTGGGCTCTGGCGGTTCTTGGAATGATATCTTTAATTCTTCAATATCTTTCACGGTTTCAAATTATCTGCCAAATAAAATCCCCCGAAGTACCCTTTGGAAAAATTTCCCCCTAGGGGAACACCATTTTGGGAATTGTTCCTAAAATCCGCCTGCCCCAACAAAATGTTCTTAATCTTCTTCAATAAATTTTTGAAAAAAATTCCCCGGAAGTAATTTTACTTTAAAAACACTGGGTCTTGGAAATCAATAACAAGATAGAACATCCATAAATGGGGTTTTACAATCGGACACCTATCGAGCTTCAGCTCAGAGCAAATAGAATCATCACAAGTGGGAAAATTTTTTTTACTTTTGATTTTTTTTTTATTTACACCAGCCACTGGGGGAGTACCACACAACCCACATTTCACGAATTCCATCACATTTTTTTCCTTTTTAATAAACTATCGAAATTTTCAAAGATATACAATATACTACGATAGAGACAACAAAAAACCCAGAATTAACCGAAACTGACAGGCCTACCTCAATAAATAAATAAACTGCTTTGAATTTCCATGACCCGGGAAAAAAATATAGCAAACAATTAATAAGATTTTTTGTTAAAAAAAGCAAAAGTTTCGCCCCCCCAGCCCCCCTTTTTTTACTTAAAAAAAAATAAATTTTTGACTGATTTAAAAAAAAAACTATGAGGGAAGGCAGCATGGGGGGTAAAAAAGTTCCTTTAAGAACTTTACCTTCCCCCAAACTATTTCAACTCTATTTTTATAGCAACCCACGCCCTTAAATAACCTCGATTTTGAGTACTTAAATTAGTCCCAATTTGGGCCCAAGGGTGAAAAAATTAATTTTTGAGGAAGGGGCACCCGCCCTTTTCCGTAAAAGAGAGAGATGGTACTTTAGTGACCCCCGATCCGGATCCCCAAAACCCCGATCCCCCCCCCTTTACCTGCAATCCCGGTCCTTTCCCAAGTACCCCCTAAAAACCCCAAGGCCGACAAAACTTTTATTATATTCTATTTATTATATTAGATATTAAAGGAGATCTCTTTCTTTTAATTACTCATACGGTCTAAAATTTTCATTATTATCTTATTTGTGTTTTTTTATGATTGTAAAAGTACCATTATTTAGTTACCATTATAGAGATAAAATTCTCTTCGTGGCGGCTTGTGGTTGCGTTAAAAAGGTGACACTTTTAGCCTATTATTCTCAAAGATTTTATAGATCAGTGTGTTAAAAAGGGGGAGGAGTATTGATGGTGTAGGGGAAAGAGCACGATAGAAAAGAGGGGGGGGGGGAATGTCTGATCAACTAAAATTTTTTTATTTACTTATTGATGCCCAAAATTTAGAGTATTTTATTAACAAACTTTCCCCACAAAGCTTCAAAATTTTTTCTTACTGATTTTTATCACAGTTTTTACCACCCATTCGCCTACACACCTTTTTTAAAAATTATTCATTGTTAGAGAGAAAGTTTAAAATTTAAGGAATTTGCACCCGCATTCACGGGCAGAAGTGGAAAACCATTTAGGAAAACCCCCTCAATTACCAGCCGGGGGTCGGACTTCCAATTTCCTTCCCCAAGGGCAGCTATTCAAAAGCGAGAGTATGCCAAAACCCCCCGCGCCCCACAAGAAAAATTTAATGAAAAGCCCCCTTGGTGGGACTGTGCAAACCCAAAAAGTTTAATGAAACAATTAAAATTTAAAATTTAAAAATATTTTTAAATTTTCCGGGGCCCTTTTAATCGAAAATTGGGCCTCCCCACCAATTGTGCAAAAGGTGAAAAAAGAATTTAAAGTTTGTTGAAATTTAGAAGTTGAAACCCCGAATTTGTGTTGGGGAGATTTAAAAAAAAATTATTTTAAAAAAACAAACACCCTCAATAACCTAAATTTGAAATGAACCTGACTCCCCTTTTTTTTGGGGCTAGTCTATTGTTAAAAGGTTCCCACCCAAAAGAAAAATTTAAACCTTGAAAATTTGGTTTGTAAATAAAATAGTCAAACTCCTTTTGGGGGTTGGGGGAAAAATTTCTCAAGGCTGACAAAGTTTTAATTGGGAATGTATTTTCTCTGTTCACCCTCTACCACCCCTAAAGCGTTTATAAACATTTTCCATTTTTTGAGGGGAGTAACTCTGGACCCTGTGTAAAGCCCCCACACACACACAAAACACAAACATCACAACACACACACCAAAAAAACCCACACCATCTCATTAGTATAGTTTATAACATAAAAGGCAGCCACAATTTTTTAAAAATTAAAGAAAATATAATAAACTAATAAAACTAAGCAAAAATATTCAATGTAATTTTTTAAAAAAAAAATTAAAATTTAAAATCACAACTTTTACAAAGTCTTATTGGTATTTTATTTTAAAAAATTTTGGCCCCCTAGTGTGTTAATAAAAATTGTATTTTTTAAAAAGGGTGGGCGCGAAAATGTTTCACTTAGCGTTGGTTCCTTTTTTTCTCCAAAACATTTATGGCACAATATATAAAACTGATTTATTTATGTGGCACCCCAAAGGGGAAATTTTAATAAAAATATCCTGGGACCTGTATTAAAGATGGGTTTTTAAAATTTTGGGGTTTCACAGTAATAGTAATAAAGTTTAGTAGGCCACCTTAAAGTGCTTATGGAAAAATTTAAGATAGCACCCAACAAAGAAAATGGGGGTTTTGACACAATTCAAAACAAAAAACATGCAACATTTTGTAATTTGGGGGGCCCCATAACTGCTGCTGGTACTAAAAAAAGGGTTTTCTGGTTTTATTTTTTACGAAAAAATATTTTAAAATGCCAACTATTCACAAAAAAAAATTACCCTTTAGCCCCCCCCTTAAATATCCTCACTTGTATCCAAAAGGGGGTAACATTGGGGGGTGATATTTGAATTTGACTCCCCAAAGCTTATTGAAAAGAGGGGGTTTTCCCGGGATCAGCAGTCGCATGGTTTTAAAAAGGGAGTCCCGCCCTTATGAAAAAATAATTGCCGCTGGCTGTGAGGAAAAAACCAAAAACTTAGCCGGGGTTTTTTAACATTTAAATTTTGTTTATTACACTCCCCCCCCCCCTTTTTCACATAAACAAAAAACTCACACAAAAAACAACGCTAATGTGGGGGCACTTCCTAAACGGGGTTCCTTTTTAAATAAGGGCCCCTTTGGGATTTTCATGAAAACTAGGGCGACCCAAAAAAATAGGTAGGATATTCTTTTAAAAAAAAATTTGGTAACAATGTTGGCAAAAGATCTCAGAATCTGTACTGTTGATGGGGCTTAAACCCCCCCCCTCCACAGTATTTTAATATTTTCCCAAGAAAAATATGAGTCACAAAAAAACAGGAGTTGGGTGTATTTATTTTAAAAAATAAGAAAATTTTTTGCCATTAAATTAGTGAAATACTATGGGCCAAAGTTTACAGCACCCACGTGGGTTTTAAAATTTTTTAAAGAAAAACTATTGCGGATAACGGCACAAATTTCGGACTGTTACAATTTCGGGACAAATTTAGCCTAACCAAATTTGGGACAAAATTTAATAAATTTTTTTTAGCGGGCCCAAGCTTAAGGTTTAAACCCAAAACTATGGCAGACATAATTTAGAATTGTTTGCCTTTAAAACTCAGCCTATTTGCAAGTATTCCCCATTCGCAATTTTAAACATAGTTTCCATAATTTTTACCAATGTAAGAAATACAAATTTTAAAAAAAATACATTTTAAATATATTTTAAAAGGGGAAAAATAATGCTTCTTTCAAACTATAACCTTAAGGGAATTTAAACTAGTCCTTCAACTAGCCTTTGGGGGTATACAATTATCAAAATTTTACAAAAATAAATAAAATGGAAACCATTTATATAAATTATTTAAATATATTTGAAAAAAAAAATGAGCAATTGATGTTCAAAGAAAAGAGTGTATTTTGTAAAATGATTCACTCACAATGTATTATCCACTCCTATTGTTTTTGCATCTATTGTCCATAAAATAAACCGGCACTCATATATAATATATCGAATATATATAATCCTGTACTATCTTTAGTGATGCCAACCTCTAGACTCACTAACCGTCTGAACTCCAGTTTGGAAACAACAATGACGTCACAAGAACACGGCGGTAGAAGCCTGTAGCGGTACAACTAAAACTAGGCGGCCTTAAAGGTAAGGAGGCTGACCAGTACAAACGAATACAACATGTGTAACAAACTTATCGTTTTCAATGGAAACTAATGAGACTACACTGGTACAAAGACTTATAAGAGTAAGATAATTATCGTGTGCACAACCGTCTTACTCACTAAAACTAATCCTAACTGGCCCTCAAAAGGCGAATACAGAATGCCAGATAGCTGTTATCGGGTCTTGCGCGCATCCGAGCTAGCAGCACCTTGACCCCCACCACGCACTTTTAGAGTCAGCGTCTCTTCTCCCACACTCCCACACCAACACGTCAGCACCACTACGTGCGCGATTCTGTCCTCGGACCACCTTATCAACATCACCGACTGCGTAGACACTTAAACCAAATAGCGACATATGTGACAAACTCCTCAAACCACCGAAAACTTGTAGCACACTTCAAACCATCGCTTGCCTTCTGACGCACACTTCAAACCACCGACTTAGCGACAGCTTCAAACCACCGGCCTGTGACACTTCAGACCACCGACTTTTGACCACCTTCAGACACTGACCCTTGTGACACCTCATACCACGAACCGACATCTCTAGAGTGACACTCAGAACCACCGACTTTTCTAGACACTTCTCAGACCCTGGCTGGGTGGGTGTACTTGCGGACTCTGGTCTAGGAGGTAAAGGTGATCAGACTTCGTGCTGGCGGTCCGGCGGTCTCAACTCGCTCGGGTTACCTGCACAGATTTATCTACATTACCAAACCCATCCTTTCACCAATCCGACAAAGACCTCAAGTGAATGTGTGGAGGGAATAGCCAGGCCCGCCACCGTGGTTCGGATTCACCTGTAAAAACAGTACGGTCCTCCGATTTCATCATCACAATCACCTCTACCAATAACCACAATAGCCGAAAGTTGCGTATAACCCACACAGGTCTCAGTACTTAAAGACGCTGGTGCTAATAATAATAATAACTAGATTAATAAATTTAGACCACTGAACTTACGAACGAACCCTTCAGAACCACTGACTTGTGACACTATCAAACACCACCGCGGCCCTGTCACACTTCTAACAAACCACCCGACTTGTGACACTCTCACCGCACCACCGACTGTGGACACTCTCATCACCACCGACTTGTGACTACTATTCCAGCACCACCGAGCCTGTGACACTTTACTACGGGGACTATTATTGGTGACAACTTCATACACCGACTTGTGACACATCACAACTCTACCGACCTGTGACACTTCACACTCACCGGAGACTGTGACACTTCACAGAACCACCGACTTGTGACAGCATCACACCACCGACTTGGTGACACTTCAGGTCACCACGACTTGTGACACTTCAGACCACCGACTCTGGACACTTCAGACCACCGTCTTAGTACACTTCAGTACCACCTGCCAGTGACACTTCACGTACCACCGACGTTGTTAGACACTTCTCAACTACCGACTTTGTACACATCAGACCACCGACAGTGTGACACTTCAGAAGAACCACCTGACCTTGTGACACTTCAGACCCCACCGACTTGTGAACTTCACGCCACCGACACTGTGACCACTAAAATACATAGTAATCAAAGGTTACGAGTTTCAAACCACCGCCTGACACTTCAGACCCACCGCCTTGACACTTTCACACCATACGACTTGTGACCACTTCAGACCACCGACTTGTGACACTTCAACCAGCCGACTTGTGACACTTCAACCACCGGCCCTGTGAACACTTTCATACCACCGCCTGTTGACACTTCAACTACCGACAATTGTGACATCCTTCAAGACCAACTAATCGGACACTTTTCAGACCACCGTCCAGTAGACACTTCAGACCACCGACTTGTGACACTCCACCAAACCGACTTTGTGACACATCAGACCACCGACTTGTGACACTAAAAAACTAAATAGTCAAGACCACCGAGACTTTGACACGTCAGACCACCGACTAGTGACACTTCAGACCACTGACCTTGTGACACTTCAAATCCACCGACTATGTTGACCACTTTCATACCATCGGACTGGTGACCCTTCAAAACTCACCGACTTTGTACACTTCATACCACGAGTGAACTGTGACACTACACCGAGATCTCGAGGCTAGTGACGTAAACTTCCCAGACGCATACCCGCGCAGAACTGTCTATAGCTCACACTTCAGACCACCGACTATCCCAAATGTCACCACGCGACGACATCTAATCAAAATCCCACCGCTAGAGTAACATTTGAGACACCTTAAAACCACCGACTTGTGACAACTTCAAAACCACCGACTTGTGACACTTCAAACCATACGTACTTGTGAAACATTCAAACCACCGACTTGTGACACTTCAAACACTGGCCTGAATGTCACATCAGACCACCGCACTTATCGTAGCGACTACCAACGCTCACGACCTCCACTCTGATGAGTACTTGAGTGAGACACTCTTCTCTTCACGTACCCCACCCAATGAAGCCGACGCATCTCTGCGTTGATACACTCTCAAGACACCTGAGCCTATGCTCTGAGCGACGACCTATGTTATCGAGGAACAGCTTCAGTAACAACCGACTTGAGCTGTAAACACAGTCTTCTACGAAAAACCACCCGACTTTGTGACACTTCCACTACCAACCCGTACTTGTGGACACATATCTCAACACCACCGACTTGATTTAGTACACTTCCACAGTCTCACACCACACACTTCACGTGCCACACATTCCAAGCACACGCACCGGACACTTGGTCGACACTCAACTTCAGATCCACCATGTGAGACAAAACATCGTTCGTCGATCGAGCACTACTCAGACCACCGAGCACGTGCGACGAGCGACACTTCGAAGGACCAACCGACTTGTGACACTTCAGACTACCAGACTTGTGACACTTCAAAACCACCCGACTTGTGACACCTCACACGCACCGACCTTGTGACACTTCAGACCACCAACTTAGGACACTTCAAACCATCGAACTTGTGACATCTTCATACCAATCGAGACTTGTGACACTTCAACCACCGACTTGTGACCACTTTCAAAAACCACCGACTTGTGACACTTCAAACCAACTATTGTGACACTCTCAAACATACAACTTGCTGACACCATCAGAACCACCGACTCTGGTGACATCGTCAGACCACCGACTTGTGACACTTCAGACCACCGACTTTGTGCACTTCAATTTTATTGAGTCTATACATACCATCGACTTGTGACACTTCACACCACCGCCTCGACTTGCTAGACAACTTCTCTCAGAACCACCGTGACACGATGTGACACAACCCCACTCCCTCCAACACAAACCGACTTGAAACGTGACACGTTCAGACCACCTCTCCAGTAAGTAGCCGAACCTAGACCAATGACGCACGCTATAACCATCACCCAAACTGTTACGACCGTTCGTGCACCCCCGCTCGAGACCACGCACGCCGCGAAGAAACTTGTAGACACTACATACCACCGAAGCAACAGAAGACACTTCAACCTACCGACTGTGAACACTTCCAGACCACCGGCCTGTGACTCTTACAGACAACGGCCTGTGACACTTCAGACCACGACCTGTGACACATCTACCAACCGTTTTATGTGACACTTCAGAGACCACCGAAACTGTGACACTGCAAACCCACCGAGACTTGTGACACCTATCAGACCAACCCGGCCTGTGACCGACTTCAATGACAACCGGCCTTGACACATACAGACTACCGCGACTACTGTTACACTATCAGACCACCGTCTTGGTGACACTTCATACAACCATCAAGGCCTGTGACACTTCAAGACCTAACCGACCTGTGACACTGATCTAAATAATTCAACCACGGAGATTTGTGACACATTCATACCACCGACCTTTGATCACTTCAGACCACCGACCTGACTGACACTTCAATACCACCGACTTGTGACACGTTCATACACCGGCCTGTGACAACTTATCAACCTATCGCCCTGTGACACTTCAGACCACCGATTGTGACATCTCAAACCACCGACTTGTGACACATCTCAACCACTGTTGTGACCTGAGTGTCTAGGTAAGGTGTCTGACGTCTGTGCTGGCGCCGGGTTCCAAATACCTCGTCGGCACAGATTTTATACTGATTACAAACCCTTCCTTCACCTCTGACATACAGACATCTTTGAATGTGGGAAGCAATGCCGCCCACAGTGGTTCGGATTCCACGTTATAACGGTAGGTCCTCGACCAATTTTCAACATCACAATCACCCAACCATTACATATTAGCGTAACATGCCCTTAAACCCAACGGTTCAGTAAGACGGCGCGTATGCATGACAACTAATAATAATAATAATCAATTCAGACCAACTGACTGTCTGACACTCAGACCACCCGCCTTAGTACACTTCTTCATACTACTGACTTGTGACACTTCATAACCACCCGACTTGTGACACTTCACACCACCGACTTGTGACACTTCACACCACCGACATGTGACAACCTTCACACCACCGTCGAGACTTATGTGGACCCTTCAGAACACCGACGTGTGATCACTTCAGACCCACCGACTTGTGACAAAACATTCAACCACCGACTTGACACTCTCAGACTCACCGACTTGTGTACACTTACAGACCACCGGCCTGTGACACTATCGACTCCACTCGACTTCGTGACGACGTCACACACCGCTTGTGACACTTCAGACCACACGTACCTTGGTGACACTATCAGACCACCGCCTTGTGACACTCCACACCACCGCACTTGTGACACTTCAGACAACCGACTAGTGAAGGGACACTTCAGACCACCGACCTGTGACACACTCAGACCAACCGCGGCCTGTGACACTTCAGACGCACCGGCCTGTACACTTCATAACTACCGAATTGGTGACACATCATTACCATCTATATCGTGAGAGACACTTCAGACCAACCGCCTGTACACCCTTCATCAGACCTTCACGACTTGTGACACCTTCAACCACCGCGGACATGCTGTGACGACATCAGGCCACCGACTTGTGACACTTCAGACCACTGACTTGTGACACTTCCAGACACCACCGACTTGTACACTTCAACCACCGAACTTGTGACACTTCAGACCATCCCTGACTCTGTCTGACACTGTTACAGACCACCACGTTAGTGACACTCAGACCAACCGCTGTGACACTTCAAACTAGGAGACTTGTGTGACACTCACACCACCGACTTGGACGACACCATTCCAACCACCGACTTGTGACAACTTCAGACCACCGACTTGTGACCTTCAACCACTGACTTGTGAGACACTTCAGACCACCGGCGACTTGTGCGTGACACTGTCAGCCCACCGAGCTTGTGACACTTCAGGAACCTAACGTGACTTGTGACACTCTCATACCACCGACTTGGTGACACTTCAGACCAACTGCACTTTGCGACACTTACACCCCTACCAGTACTTGGACACTTCACACCCCCCTCGGACTTTTGCTGACACTTTCACACCACCGACTTGTGTGCCACCTTCACACCACCAGACTTTGCACACTTACACAACACGACTTTGTTGACACTACAACCAACCGAGACTTGATGACACTTCAAACTAAACGGACGTGTGACACTTCCAGAACCACTCTAGTTCGTGACACTTCAGACCACCTCGGCCTGTGACACCTTCCACTACCGACTTTGTGACACTTCAGACCATGCTATTTCGTGACACTTCGACCACCGGCCTGTAACACTTCAGAACCACCGACTTTGTGACACTTCCAGACCAACCGACTTGTGACACTTCAGACCAACCGCCTTGTGACACTTCAAAGTACACACCGGCCGCATAGCTGACCACCAACGAACACCTGAATTTTTGATTTCGTCCTATATGTGTTGTGTTTGAGCTTAAGATTTTTAGATGGTAGATTGGGTAATAAAACCTGGTTCACGTTTTTAGTTTTGATACAAATGTGGAGTTATATATGATGAGGTTATTATAGCAATAGGAAAGAGTCAACAATTAATTTCTAAATACAAAATCTTTCCCGCCATACTATAATTAATTACACCTCATCGTGATTCAAGTTTTTCTCTCTATTATCTTATTAAAAATAATAATTATTGATCATATTTGTTTTTCAAAGCTCTGAATTTTCTCTACTAGATGCATTGTTTGTTATGAATCACATCTAGTGATTTGCTGCATTAAATGTTCGTTAGTTGCACCCCATACCTGTATATAACTCAAAATGCATTATTTTTAAACTGAATAGTGTGACGCAGTCAGAAGAGATTCTCAATTTAGTGTACTTATTGTACTATACAGGATCTGGTTGTGTTAGTATACTGTTTGAGTCCAGCAGAGGATAGCATTCCCGCAACGGTCTACGATTACGTCACATTGATCAAATGATGCTTTAAATACACTCCGCGACCAAGCTCCCCCAACACACACACTATCCTGATCTCAAGCTGAGTAACATTATTACAAGTAAAGTAGGTTAGTATATACCTGGGACCAATTATTCGCGTGATCGAAATACTTTCCTTCTGCAGTCTACTTTATATTTTTCTTCTTTTTTCCACCTACCCGCTCTTCTAATCTGAAACATTTGTCTCTGTGAGGAATGTAATTGTTACTCAGGTGATATATCCAGTTCATTTTTACATTCATCGGAGTCATTGAAACGAATTAAAAACGCAATACATACACTTCTCATGCATACTACTGGGCAAAGTGATCCTTTTTAAAACGTGAATGCTCGAATATAATTAATATATGCTAAGATAAATACACGTAGAGATTCAATAATATTAGTGGGCGTCTTATGTCTCATCAAAAATACCTAAATAGTTATTTTAGTTTCACAGACTGGGAGGACATTATAAACCTTGAAACACTAAAACTAAACACACTTAAATTTCGACATTTTCATAAATAATGACTACTGCTATGATATTTAAATTAAGCCAGTTTATATTCCTAGCACTTGTGTAAACCATGTGAAAATTGTGTAACGCCTCTAACACATCAAGGTTGAATGGAACCTTTTATTCATTCATGTGTTAACACTATCTCGTGTCTATCCATACAATCATACACAGGGACCTGTAAAGAGTCAGGACAATTTTAGGTTTATTTTCTCCCTATCTACCGTACCAATTCATTTCGGCGAGTATTCTAAGTTATATAGCAATGCGTAACCCCTTTTCTTCAGGAAACTCATGTTTCGTCCTTTATTAAGTGTGTTTTGTAATTTTAATTCACCTCTTTTCTAAACAAAGATTACTCCCCCGTATCCGATGTTTGTTCAATTACAAAAGTACACGTTTTATAGCTACTTCTCTACGATCTCCATCTTATCCGCCATCACAAGAATTAATCAACCTTGCATACTTTACCATCCGCCCACCTCTCCCCGCGAGGCCCAATGCCTCCAAGCACTATCCTACAAGCCCTCTCTTTCACTATACTTTATATCCACTCGCCAACATACCATCTCTTACTATCCACGCGCTTGCTTGATTAGAAAAACACCATTTTCCATGAGTCGCGTTCAAAATAAAGCACGTGTAGACTTTTTTCATTTCTCATTCTTAAAACAAAAGAGAGCGTCGAGCCTAACTCTCAAAAAATATAAAAATGGCGCAGAAATAGTCTGAATAACAATGTGTATCCCGCATTAGACGTTTAGAGATAGTATGGGTCAAAACACATAGTAAAAAATCACATTTGATACCCAATCTCGACTATCTCGTTCACAACAGCAATCCTTGATGTTTCAACGTGACTCCTTTGAACTGTAGCGTGATCACAACCGTGTTTGGTGACTAACGTAATGTTTACCCGTTCTCATAACTCAACAATTAACAATATTTACATGTATCGAACCATAAATTAACTTAAAAACACAGTACAGTGCAGTAGATTTACTCAATTGCTGCAATTATAAGCCTCTATCGCCTGGAATCGAGCCAATACTCGGATGAGCGCCACAATTAACTCATTTCGATTGATGAACACACTAGTCATGTTGTGAGCGTGCGTATCGTCGGGGATTTCTGCATATTTTAGGCCTACACTCATCCGGGCGGAGGTGATTTAAAGTGTAGTTATGACAAAAATTTACCAGAATTATGCGTGAGAACAAGAGAGTGGGTACAAAACACACCTACTTTAAGATGACACCCTTGAGCAGACCAAGTCAGCGGCGAGATTTGGCACCCAGGCGACCAAATCTGCCACACTGAGACAGACCTAGGAAAATGGTTGTACGCGCACTAGCCGCTGTGCCCACCTGCTAATCCTACCTTGAATGAATCGTGCGAGATTTGGGTGCGGTCCACTAAGGTTTCATTTGATTGACGGTTCCGATACAGTTTTTTAACAGAAATATAAAGCATGACCACTGTTTTATGCAGCACCCAGCTCTTCTACTTAGCCCAATTAAAGTAAAATTTTGTGTAGCGGTACAGAGATGGGCGAAGCGGGCAGTTCTGCGTTTATATCACCCATGCCTATAAACACTCCTTAAACATATCGTACAATCATTCCTAATTCACCAAGCCGGTGTCCTTAAGCTGTCAAATTCTGAGCAGTCCAGCTTTATAAACGAAAAAGTAAAGAATTTGCGACTAAGTTTGCATCTCATTTCTTATTATTTTCAACTCGTCGTCATGAACTGACATATTGAAAAAAAAAAATCACAAATTTATTTTCCCCTTCTTTCTTAATTGGCATCCTTTAACAAGGTTTTTTGATTTTAGTGCCTTATTTATAATCCCCCATCCCAGGAGTCTTAGCGACTACACCAAGAGGATTTCGCTTTGGTGGACCAGCGTGGTCAACGCCTACTCTCACACATTAGACGACGAGTAGATTGTCGATGATGCGGAGACATTGAGGTTCGATCTCGTTCGGATGGTTTTTTTTTCAAATTATTTCCACACCCCTAACGCAAATGCGGGTACACTGCTTAAATATAACCTTCCTAAATCTCAAAATCACTAGCGCAATTGAGTACGTTAAGCGTATAACTCTAACGGTATAGAACGCGGTGCTAGGAAAATTCTCCCGGTTTTTGAATGAGTAGGACTTAATTTAGTCTGGATTGGGGAGATTGGCTGACCCTCAGAATCTAAGCGACAGGGTTATCACAACTTGGGGAGCGGGGAAGCGGCACTGTCAAGCGGCGGAACAAGAGAGTTAAAAACTCCCAAAGGATGTGTCCCCATTTTGACTTTGAGTTGTAGAGCAAGTCTCGTTGTTCTCCAGTAAAATTATAGGACGTGTCAAAATGACCGTCCTTTGTCCCGAAACGCAAGCCCCTGTGGCCAGTCGTCTCATATAGTAGAATCAACACCCAGTGAGTGAAATCCATAGAACAATAAACAGATCAAGTTCATGAAGTAACTCAACCATGACACGTTTGAGATCTGATTGCGTAGGTGATAAGAAAGACACTAGCCAGTCTATACCCGCCCAGTGATTCAACCCTTGAATATCAGTCATTCGCGAGTGTGACCCTTAGATTCGGAGATGGACAAAACGAATGCGGCTCGTAGGAACTTATATTGCGTTAAAACCAGCAGCCCCGCCGAGGATAAATAATTGGACTTGCCACATGTGTCCCACCGCTGACCCTCACAATTTCCAAACTTGTTGGATCCATGGTCCACAAAATAAATGACTCCTGCATCCCTCATATTCAACGGGAAACAAGTGTTTAAAAGCACGAGACTTAGGGAAAGAGCTCTCTTAGATATAAACCTCGACTCGTGTGCTGATAGAGTCATCTGTCTCTCTTTTGCGAATCCCCCCCCCCACTCTTCACACACTAAGTGGTATGTCATTTCCATGCCATCTACTTCTTTGATATATATATACTATAAGAAAACCTAATGAATTATTCTAAAGTCCACCAATTCTCCCCCTCCCGCACTCTTTACCATTAGAGCCTCTTCTAAAGTTTTGTACAATCCCTGCCGTAGACCATCTAGCACAGAGAAGGGGCTCTATATCCCCCAACTGAATATGGGATATTGGAGGGTAAAAATTATTTATTCTGACAGTGTAAACAGTTGTATTTATCCAAGCTGGAGCACAATTTTAGATCTACAAAACCTTCGGATCTATATGTAACAAGGATCAAATACCTAGTATAATTTAATATATTCTATAAGTAAAATCATGAAAGATCTACAGCCGTCCATTTGGATATTATCAGTACATCTAAAATAACAATAATATATAGTGAACACATGTTATATATATTAATTTAGTAAGTTTGTTCCGGCCATTTTTTAAACTCTGTCCCACGAGGAGTTGTACCGCGGCTAGATAACACTAATTGGAGAGTTACAATTAGCTTTGACTGCTGGTAGATCAGGGTTTTTAATCCCGAGGGGGTCTTAACTAAATGGTATTCCAAGCAAATGCGGCGTAGATTCTCGCTAGATAAATGGCTCCCTTTCTTCATCATAAACCCCATTAAAATTAATTATCATTATAGCCACAAGCATATAACTAGAGCAGGTAAGTTAAGAACGCGGCATAAAAAATCAAATTGGACGATAATTTCAGACATTTTCTATCCATCTCTATAGCCGCAAAATACATAGGATATATAGCGGCGAACGACGCGAAGAGCGCTCATGTTTTTTGAGCGTTTTTTACAGCAAAACTGTTTTGTTATAATAAGTTAAAAAATACTTTTGGTAGAAAACACTTTTTCATAGTGTCTGTCTCTCTCTCTAATGACTGTCTTAGGGGTGTCATGGAATGTGATAACTTATAATCTTGCGATTTAAAAAGTTATGTCTCATTATAGAGATATTCAATAAACATAGATATAATCACCATGTGGAGAATTTAAAAATCTAATAGTTCTACTGGAGAATATATTTTATTTTTGCTGAAACAAATGAATTTGCCATAAAATTACATAAACACTCCCCTTTCTTGCGTTTTTTTCTATAGTTCCCCACCACAATGGTTTGTATAAAGAAGTATGGAAAGGTTTCTTATAAGAAAAGCGCGTGCACCGTATAGCGAGGAGAAAGACTTGCAGAGCGGAAAGAGTCCAAGTCAAATCTCGTGTTCTACTCGTAAGGTATTATTAAACCCTGACCTTAAAACAGCCTCTGAGCTACTGAAAAATACCACTAAACGTTTAATTATTTCTCACACCAAGAGAAATCTCCCTTAAAACAAAATCATTACTACAACATATTTTCTTGTATATAAAACGATACCTGATGAATAAAATTTCTCACGTATAAAAACCAAATACTCCACGTTTTAACAATGTTTAAAATATTCTGGCCAAATGAAGTATATCAACAGAGAACATTAATAAATTAAACTAAATCACATAATATGACCCATAAGAATATCCAAATAAATATAGATTTTAAAACAAAATTAATTAAATATTTTATTGTTAATTGAGGCTGTTTTCTCAATACCAATACTACAATCAAACACAACAGACATAATTTCTGGACAGGTATTTAACGATATATAGAAATAAATTATAAGTAAATTTGAGAAGAGAAGTTAAAGTTTCTTCCATCTATTAAGATAGGACAGTAATATTATCAGACACGGTCCTATCCATCTGACACCATACGATACTGATCGTTTCTTCTTAGCTGTAAGTCAAAAGGTCCCCTCTACAATATTATAATTTAACGGGTTTATCCCTGCAGCATTACTTTCAGGCGCAATCCAGAACGGGACGGTTATTAAATACCAAAGTAACCTCGCGACACAACCAAAACTAGTCTCTGACAAAATCTAAACAGCCGCAAATCACCTCCACTGTTGGGTCACGTGACCCAGAGGACAGTACGCGCTCACAGATGTAGATGGAGCTTACGGGGAAAAGTTACACTGAAAAGTTTTTTAGGCGCAGCAAAGGACCTCGATGTTTAAGTCGACTCTTCAAACCCAACCGGCACTGTCGAATGGTTAGTTTATTGAGCGATAAAATAGCCGTAAGCACATCTTCCTTCTCGGATGGAAGTAAAGCGCCGTCGCTCCCAAGCTATTGTGAAAGATAAAAACAAGAACCCCAGAAAATATGTGAATAATACCTTTCCCGGCAAAAATGGTCTAGAAACCCCCCTTCGCTCTCGCCGCATAGAAAATTGTTGATGTGCTGACATGTCGGTTCATAAAGTGGCTAACCAGAAAATACCTAAAATAAACGGTTTCTTAAAAATTATATAGAGAACACGTACATTCCATAACATTACTACTGTATCCACTGAAAATTCAGGTGCATTTTACTTCTATAATACCCTTACTCATGCCCTCGTCCAATCCAAGAGAAAAGATCCATTTCAATTATACTTGTCTAAAAAGAAAATGACGTTAAACAACCAAAACGAAAAGTAAGGATGTAATAGTTATCTCTAAAACGAATAAACTATTCATACCCACAATTATCGATGTGCTCGCCATAGTCAAAGGCTCGACTCTCGCAATAGACTAGATTGTCGAAGACAGGAAGAATAGAGCTCGAGAACCAGTGGGAATAAAGGGGAGGCGAGAGGAGAGGATGTTATACCCTAAGAAGATTTTTAACACACAAACTTAATCATCTCCAACTGCAACATTCTGGAGGCTAATATTCCTCTAAATTTACAATAATCCTTAAAATTGTGTAATTAGCATAAATAGTACACATAGACGTGTAAAACGAACTATGCGCGATGCCTAAAAAAAAGAATTTCCGTACATTTAATTTGCCCAACATTTTTATTCTTGCCTTTTAAAAAGTACTGCATTTATAACATTTCTGAACCAAGGCGTCAGTACTAGTTTATCTGGTTTTCACGTTGACGGGGGATTCGGTATTCAAAACTATCCGGGTGTAATAAATTACTTTTACCCTAACAGTTTCCCCACTCTAACCAAACGCAAATGCGTGTGGCACCTCGCTCTGTGCTTTATCCCTACTTTAATTTGTATAAATATTCGGATAGCATGGATGGGTCTGTAATATCCGAGAAGAAGGGCAGAGAAAAGGCAACAAAAAACCCAAGTTTAAATAAAAAGACATGAATTTATGTTATAAAAAAACGCGGAGTGAAAGGAACATCCAATATCCATTGAT
This sequence comes from Timema cristinae, assembly GCA_039000515.1. NCBI lineage: Eukaryota > Metazoa > Arthropoda > Insecta > Phasmatodea > Timematidae > Timema > Timema cristinae. Next base: position 32,255 of record JBCFYV010002272.1, read on the forward strand.
GCGGGCGCCGGACGACGCATCGGTTGGGAAAACTAGACGCCGCCACTTTCTATATCCTTGTTCTTATTATTTTATAGATTTACAGATAGCACCACAACTTCAGGTAATATTAGCTTCAAATAAGGATGTTCTTAAGACCCGTCCTCACCCACACCCTCACGATAAAAACCGAGCACATGGTGAGTCTAATACAGCTCGAACCAAAGGTCAATGACTAAAAGTTTAATGGACACCTCACAGATCAAATTTCCCCAATAATCAATGGAGACACATTTCCCTCGGTCACCGTAGAAACTCTTATCCCCGAACACGTTTATGTGTCAGTTTTCCTCTTGAGAGCTGCTCACGTACTTCTACCACAGATTTGACAACGCCTGCGATATCGACTAAAATAAACAGCGTTTGAACATTACCTTTGAGGATGGTAACTTCAACTTGCCTTTCTATGCTTTAGCTCTCTGAGCGTTTTGGATAAAAAAAAATATTTCAGATCCCTTACTGTCTATCTACATGATCTCTGTTGAATCACCTACACATTCCTTAACATTATATAATATAATACAACTTACTAATAAACACCCTAATGTTTTAATATAACAAGGGGTGACCTAGTGGTCTAGGCAGTAAGGTGTCAGACATTACTATCCTGAGCGCGCTGGCGGTTCGATCCTTATCCGGCACATAGACGTTATCTGCGATCTCCGAAACCCTTCCCTACACCTCTGACAAACATCTTGTGAATGATGTGAATGCATCGCCACACGGGTTCGGATTCCACAGGTAAAACATGTAGAATCCTTCATATTTCTTCTCACATCACCCCTGAGCCATTACACATTAGCGTAAGTGCGTATAACCCCGGAACGTCATAGTAAGACGCGGTGCTAATAAATAAATAATATAAATACATATACGGTGAAATCGCAGATATAACCATTTGGTACCCAGAGTTTGCCAATTTACTTACACATAAAACTAATTCCTTATAACCCATAATCTCTCACAGCTATTTGTATTGTACCAAAAAAGGAATGTGTGAGAAAAATAGAAGCATAGAAACTAAAATAGCGGAAAAATAAAAATGAAATAGAATCCTTCTGGTCTCGTACTCACGAAGCCAACATTTAAATAAAAATTGTGTATATTTATGAGCCGTGCTTCTCTCTATTATTCGTTGTATTCCACCTACAATACACTCCGTAATCACACAGTTCTACTGTACTCAAATTAACGAAGTTATTTTATAATATATCGTTTATTAATTAACGAGGATTTTTTCATTCTAAATTATTTAGAAGTAATTTAACAGCCTAGGGGTGACCTGGCGGAGTTCTAGGGACTTCTGTGCTGACGCCCGAGTCGTTCAACTCCTCGGGATCCCGGCACAGATTTAACTGATTAACCAAACCTTTCCTTCACCTCTGACAAGACATCTTGTGAATTGGCGATCCGAAACCACGGTGAAGGACCTGCATTACCCCAACGTGTAAACTGTAGGTCCTTCATTCATCCACAACACCCTACACCATTACACATTAGCGTAAGTGCGTAACCCGAAACGAAGATAGTAAGCTAACGCGGTGCTAATCAAAAAAAAAATAATAATAATAATATTTAACGTGCACTATTCTAGAACTGACTGATTATCATTACACGATTAAAGCTGATTTACACGTTCGCCTAAAATAGAAGCAGAATCTATTTGAAGGGGTGCAAGTAAGTTAATTCACATGCTGTAAGATGACCCATGATGCATTGCAAAGAAAACATAAGAACAATGAGATTTATAAACCTGATTTTATTTCCAGTGTAGACCCACATATATCCTAGATCATTCTCCCGGTGGTGGTGTTTTCAAATTATTACGCTGTGTGCGTGGCTCAATCCAACACATCGTACAAGCTTTACATCATCGATTTTTCAAATCTCCGCTACAAAGAGCAAAGCTCTGTTGTCTACTACGCGTGCGCACTGGATTTTGAGATGGTTGGCTTCTCCTGTGCGAACATCTCAAAGGCAGAGCGAGTGGAAGCAAAACAAACTCGCGACCGATGAGTGCGGAAACCTGTGATTGGAGCAGAGCTCGTCACGAGCCACCTCTCGGTTCTGCGCTGTTATTCAGGAACATGTGAACCCAACCCGAAGTTTTCGGATTTAGATCTAGGACGACACAACATCCAGTGTTTGGCGGTAATTCAACTCAACGTTTTTAAAAGGAAAACTCACAAGTCACCAATTGATTCAGTTTTTGCCATTCGAGGAATCGAAATCGGGGGCCCTTAACTCAATAATAGACACGCACTGACTGAGTAATTGTTTTCGTAAGACTAGTGCCTGACACTAACTAAAGTACAAGATGTTGTTATGAAACACTGATAATACTCCCCCCTCACCACATGGTACGTAAACATCTCTCCATCGCGGGTCTCGCACACGACCGTAGACGGATCACACATTCATTGTGATGGTAACTACCGAAAGTGGGCGGCGCTGATTGGGCGGACGGTTGGATGAAATTCTAAGGAAGTGTGTAGGATTATGTTATAAAAGGGTAGAAATCCATGTATTACTCGGGGCTTATAGAGGATGGGCTGTTTTGGGACGGGGGTCTAGGATGTCATCCGAGCCGGACCTACACACGTGTTGCTATGACACGGTTAATAAATAGACGCGTTCATTTTTTTTAAACATTTGCTCACGTGATATATCCGTCGTCACCACAACAACATATTTCATCGCCGTCCACTAAATCTCCTACATCGTTTATTAAAAAACAGCCTGTCATCTCGTAACCACTTCCTTGGTTTACAATATCGTTTACACAATTTTTAGTGTTTTTTACTTCAATATCCTTTCTCTACTTTATATTAAAATAGAATTTAATTTTTTAAGGCGGCACTGCAGGGCCATTACAATTGTTTTGGTCAATAGAAAACTAAGGACCTTTTTTTTATTATTTATTAATCTGGTAAAAATATAACTTTATCTTGAAGCTTGACTAAACTGTTTGACATTTTTTTAGCATTTTATTAATTGTTTGGTAAAAGAATTTATTTTCTGAAATTTGAAAGCTTTATAGTTTCTAAAAAAACACCTTGTTAGGTATTATTCCACTATATTTGACATTGCACATAAATAATCTCGACATTTATTGAAGATTTAGAACTTTGGTAGTAAGTTTCGATAAAAAGCCAAATGTGGATTGTAAAAGTTTCCAGATACTTTTAGTTCTATTATGAATGGTAGTTCAAAAAGCACAGTAGCATTCCACCAAATTACATATATTAATATATATTTTTTAGCACCACGTTTACTACCCAGTTCGGTTTTATAACACCTATTTACTAATTAACACTAAATGTGTCAGGAAATTGGAAGGTTTAATTTAGAGAAATGCACCCATATTTTAGTGGGGGGCGAGTGGAAAACCATTAGGAAAAACTCTCTATTGCGCCTATCTCCTCCCATATCCGACAGTAGTAAGGGCGGGTGCTAAAAAAATATTTCCTTGATCGATGGTAGGGAAAATATGGAAAAAAAACACCCCCTTTTAAAGTTAAAAACAATTGGGAAAAAAATGGAAAGTATTTTTTTTAAGACTACAAGTAAGTAGATTATTTTATGACCAAACAAATTTTAGACACGTTGATTATTATTATTACTATTATTATCAGCACCTGTCTGCTACCGTTCGGCTTACGGACTTGCGTTAATTTTTAATGTTAGGGCGATTGTGAGATAACTTGGGATCCGAAACCACGGCGGAGGCCTGGCACTCTACGTTGATTGATTTATTTATTTTCTAATTTTATTGCGGTACCTTAAATGTAATTAAAAGAGTAATTATTGATAGTCTATTCGCGGTAACTTGGCTTTTTCTGACAATTACATATTATGAAAATAAAAGGTTTTACAAATACTTTTTGTCCCTTTCACGAGTAACGAAAGTCGAATTCTTCACTTGTAAAAATGACTAAATATCTAATTATAATATGCAAGTAAAATGAATATAGAATATGAAACTATCGTTAAATAGCTTTTAAAACTTCCAGGATACAAAATTAAAAATTAAAGCTACCGGCGACCAACTTTAAAAGAAAAATCATATACGGCACCTTATATAGTATTATAATATATTGAAGTTGAAGTGTGAATAGAAAATGTTTTCTCATATTATAAATATTCCTTTGCTATTAATAGCCTAGTTCGATGAAGATACTTTTGAAAAACGTAGATTTAATGAACGTATCAACATAAACACGAAATGAGCCTACAATATTTTAGTGTGGATAATTTGAACGTAGTCTTTTGAAGGATTATAAATAATTGGAAAAGAGTAGGATAAAAACCACCCAATTCACCTACAGATATGTTATCGTGTTAAATGACACAAAAAGTCTTAAAGATAAATAACTATTTCGAGTTAGAAAATGATCATAACTACAATACTTTCAGTCTAGTAAAAAGAGCCTAAGATGTGTATAATGTGAGCCAGTGTAATCGAGCTCTTTAGTTAAGTCAACAGCCACTCGGAGCAGCATTGCTCTGTTGAATTTCCCAACAACTGAGATGGTTGTCTGTGACGTATGATATCACCTGGGTCAGTTGGGGTTGAATGGATCAGGCCAGTAGTGATGGGCGTAATCGAATGATTTTAAGATCGAATAATCATTCGATTCTTTTAAAAATAATCGAATGAATCGAAAGAATCATTCGAATGATTTTGAGAAGTAGTAAAGAGTCTGTAATAATCGAATATTCACTACTTCTAAAAGTAGTTACTAGTTTCTCATTTTGCTTTGTGTACTATTCTCTTTACCCTGCTGTCGAATCTCCCAGCACACATTCCTTTGCAGCTTATCAACACTTTTCTATTACTGCATTTAGTTCCTTGTGACAATGTCAAAGATCAAAGTACAGCCACAAAAAATACTAAACAATGAGAAAAAGTAAACGCATTTCTCAAATAAGTAGCTCGCAGTTAATCTAAATACTTTTGCGTACGATTAATAATTAAATAAGGAACATACGTTTCACTTTGTGTTTTTAAACACAAAGTCGAAATATATTTACCCTTAAATATTTCCTAAACTAAACATAACAAAAATATATAAGCTTACAATCGTAAAATTATTTCAGTGAATAAAATTATAATACGATCTTAATATTACGGCCGGGCAATATTTTATTAAATACATAAGAAGTATATACTTACTTATCTACTTAATTTTTTTTGACGTTTACTTAAATGTATTATCTCTCAAACCATTCGTTTTATATGCGATTAGTTAGTTAGGAAGGTAAAATTTAAGGAAATGAAAAAGAACAATCCACGTAGTAATCTAGCAAAATAATCGAATCATTTGTAATTTTCATTCGAATTATTTTTGGTTGTTATTCGATTGTAAACTGTACAACCACTTAAACTTTGTATTAAATTAGCCTTAGAATCATTCGAATGCGTAAGGTCGATTATTGTATAGCAATGGGACTATTTATTGAAAATGAACCTAATAAAAAATGAAGACCTGTATAGAGATAGCCTGGAAACATTCATAATCATAAGGTCGATTTTCCTCAGTACTTCTGGCAAGGGTGGGTAAGAGAATGAATCGGCCAGCTCGCGTCAAGTCAGCTACTGTTTTCATTCGAATGTTTTTCTCATTCGAATTCTTTTTTAATTCGAATGATTTTGAAAGAATCGAATGAATCGATTATTCAGAATAATCGAATGAATCGATTCTATTCATCCGATTCTGCCCATCACTACAGGCCAGTCATTCACATTTTACTCACGGTACCATGGTTTTACTGGTGGTTTGAACAAGACTCATCTACATCGTTAATAATCTTCCTCCGTGGCGAGTCTTCAGGCAATAAACAGGTAAGTTAAACTTTATATGCCTCGACTACATTGAGAATGTTACTTATTATTTGATGTCGAATATACTATAACGCGAATAAATGTGATTATTTTAATGAGACAAATCTTATTATTATTATTAGCTCCGCGTCTTACTACCCATTTCGGGTTATACGCACTTACGCTAATGTGTAATGGTAGGGTGATTGTGAGATGAAATGAAGGACCTACAGTTTAACGTGGAATCCGAACCACGGTGGAGGCCTGGGATTCCTCACATTCACAAGATGTCTTATCAGAGGTGAAGGAAGGTTTGGTAATCAGATAAATCTGTGCCGGGACCGAGGATTGAACCCCGGCCGCCAGCATAGAAGTCTGACACCTTACCCTAGACCACCAGGTCACCCAATGAGACAAATCGAATCCGACCAAGGTAGGAAGGTTCATTTTAGATAGTCTCTAAAGCTACTATACACTTTATACATCAACACAGTTATATGATCTGGGCCATTCTTTTTATATCATTATCAATAATTTTAAATAATAACATATTAAAATGTTATCAATGTTGACAAAAAATAAATATGTTTAAATAATTATTCTAAATTGTTCGCTTATACTAGAATCCTTACTCGTCTGTAAATAAACTCGTGAGCTCAGATATATATTTATGTATTAGTGCGACGTATTAATGTGATATATTTTCTGTCTGTACCACCTATTGGGTTAAGAATCCCCGGTTCATATCTCGCCATAACCGTAAAATATACGTTAATTAAATTGGTGCTTGCCAGGTCTCCACCGTGGTTCGGATCCACGTTAAACTGTAGTTCCTCCCTTTCATCTGACAATCACCCTACTATTACACATTAGGGTTAGTGGTATAAACCGAACGGGTAGTAAGACGAGGTGCTAATAACAATAATAGTAATAATAATAAAAATTGGTGTTCCCTTTTATTGTTTACAGTGAGGGAATCAACTTGTGAGTGTTTATATCCACAAGTAGTTTTCTATTCGTGTGCCATTTATAATCTATCCGTTTCCAAAGTTTTAAAGTTTCCCCCCCCCCCCCCCCCTGTCTACCAAAAACAATTATACTTGTTTTAAAGATTTAGATTTCAACAAATTTTAAATG
>JBCFYV010002273.1:0-46957 GCA_039000515.1 Timema cristinae
AACGAATAATTTTAGACCATGACCAAAAAAATGTGCCTCTTTGGTACACTACAGAGTATATAAATTTAGTAAAAAGAAGGGAAACTTGGTATAAGAAACTTAAAAAAAATCCTACTAATGGAGCCATAAAACAGGAATATATCTTGTGTAGAAACAAAGTAACATACTTAAGGGAAAAAAATCAAAAGATGATAGCTAAAAGGGATTTTTTTAAATGTGTGACAAACAATAGAAAAACCTGGAAACTAATAAACAATATTCTTTGTAATAAACCTAACAATAGAGACAGTGGAATAACTGAAATAGAAACAAATGAGAATTACATAACTTCAGACATACATGAAGTGACAAATATCTTAAATACTTATTTTGTAAATGTTGGAAAAATAACAGATAGCCAAATCCTTAGAAAGTGTTACTCTTCTAGTGAGCATGTGGTCAGAAATAAAAAAGATTATGCTAATATTTTGTTTAAATTTGATAAAATTGATGTAATTGAAATTGACAAAATAATTAGAAATTTACCAAATAAATTTAGTTGTGGCTTTGACAATATCTCAAATCACATGCTGAAACTAATTAGAATTTCTATAGTGCCTATAATGGTCAAAATAATTAATCATAGTCTAGAAACAGGCATTGTACCTGACAACATGAAAATTGCTAAAGTAATACCAATTCATAAATCTGGTAGCAAACGTATCTGTGGTACCGTGGTGAGGGGTGACTTTGCTCCACTTTTTTAATTTGAGATGCATTTTCGTTTCTATCTCCAACAATATTTTAGGAAGGAAAAATTTAATTGTGTATATATCTTATATAAAGGTCCAGTAGTAATACTGTGCACTTTATTTTTTATTTATTTGTGCATATTGTGATGGAAGCTAATTTTAATTTTGGAGCAATGTATCCTCATAGGGATAGGATACTTTGCTCCAGTTATTAAAATATACTTCTAAACCAAGGGAATGATGAATTAGTGCAAAGTAAACCTACAATGTGTTGTATTATGCACCAACAATTTTATTTTACACATTTGACAAGGTTTAACACTTGATATTTTGATGTTGGGAACAAAATACAAAATTCTACAACAAAATTTTATTAAATCGAAGGCAATACACATTAAAAACTCTTTTAAAATACATTAAAATGGCAACTAAATGTACTGTAGGTACTAAAATACAAGACCAACATGTAATTATCGTTTCAAGCACAAGTTAAAACCACCAATGTTTACTGAGCTCTGGTATTTCATAAAAGCCACGTTTTGACACCAATTTTGGCTCTGTTATGTGTCCAATTACATCCTCCCAAACATAACTATTTACATCAGGTTTTTCAGGCCACTTCCATGACTTCAAAGATCTCTGCATAGCACGTATTACCACTTCTTGGTCAGTAAAACTTACAATTTTCCCCGGGAAGTATTCTCCTTCGTAAGTAAACACAACATATTCTCCTACAACTCTTTTTACTTTCTGTAAGGACAGCAGATTTGCGTAACTTTTCTCTCCTAAAGATAATGAATCCAACTGTTTTTCAGCTTCATTCTCCTGTTCAAACTCTTCAGCCTCTTGCATCAAATCAACATCAAGGTCACTAGTTTCACCAGTATCATCTCCGGCAATATAAGTACATTTAAGCTTGAGCTTCTTGATCTTATTTGGAGCTTTCATCTTGATGACAGTTGATGGCACATTTTTTGAAGTACTGGTACTGGTAGTAGGTTTTGATTTATCTTGTAGTACCTCAGGACCAACACTCTTCCCTGGGACAACGTCAACTTTCTTTCGCTTGATAAACTTTGGTTGAGTAAATTCAGTTCTCTTAGCCTCTAAAGATGCCAAGAATGATGCATCTATATCCTTAGTCGGATCGTTTAAATTTCCTGGTAATCTTGCCAACAAAGGTGCAACATCTACAGGAACTACCCCACATTTTTTGAATCCTGCCACTAAATTTTTTTTTTTCATTTGGTTGAATAACTTCCAGGAGTTTCTTTAGTAAGAGTGGGAAATGTTGTTTCTCAAGAGAATAGCTTTTCATTCCCCAAGTGGTTTCTTTCCATTCTGCCAGTATCTTTCTCCAAGCCACCTTCATTGGCCTAAAGAAGGTAACATCTAGTGGCTGTGTGAGGTGTGTGCTGTTAGGTGGCAAGCATACAAAAGATATATTATGGTCCTGACAAAGTTGTAAGACTTTAACTGAAAAATGTGATGACAAATTGTCACAAATTACAACTTTTTTTCCACTCAATTTCTTAAGTTTAGGCAGCAAAAGGCTTTCAAACCAATCACCAAAGGAGTTAGATTCAAACCATCCACTTGGGCTTGTGCTATACCTACAACCAGCGGGCCCATTTTCTGTCCAAGTGTCCCACAGATTTGCTGCCCGGTACACTACATAGGGTGGTAGAAATTCACCAACCGCACTACCAGAAAACATAAGGGAAATGCTGCTCTTGGATGTGTTGCGAATTTTTTCAGGATATTTCATTCCACGTTTAACTATAACTTTTTTTTGACCCGGGTTATCAGTCAAATTTGATTCATCAAAGTTCCATATGTTCTCCGGAGGTACATCCTTGACACTCTCACCTAAATTTGTTATGTAATCACGTAAAGTTTGCTCATTAATTGCGGCACGAGCACGTTTTATGTTGGATGCAAAACGTGTTGATAGCTCTCGATGACGCTTTACAAAAGAGGAAGCCCATTCCGTGCCCGGGACATTGTTTTTAAACTTTTTTATCAGCCGTCCAGTTCTTGACAAATATGATTTAACAATCATTCTTAGATCCAGAAGGTCCAGGGGGAAGCCATACTCGCTGAACATCATGATGCATTGAACAAATGCATTTTCCTCTTTTCAGAGAAAATGGGAGGCTGTCCAGGTTTTCTAGTTGAAATTCCTTTTAATTTATTTACAATAGTTCTTCGGGGAATGTTAAATTTCACCTCTGCTTGCCGCTGTGTCAACTTTCCTTCTCGAATAGACATTAGGCACTCCTGCAGTTTTTCTGAAGTATAATCGGCATATCTTCTGGAGCCTGGTTTTCTCTTATATACACGTGGCATATTCTGAAACAAACCAATAACAATGTAGAAAACAAAATATACCTTTTAAATTAATTGGGGATACTTTGCTCCAAAAAAAGTGGAGCAAAATATCCCCAAAAGTGGTGCAATATAACCTCACTTTCAAAAACCTCAACATAAATACTAGAACTACTGACAAAAAATACAAATAAAGTATTATTTTAAAATATCAGATATCTAGGAAGAAACTAGATATACTCTTACCTCTTGATTATAAATCCAGTTAGCTGCAGATGCCAATTTTTTCAGCTAAAGTTTTATAGAAAAGTCTCCAACTTTTCTGAAAGAGTGCAATACACAGTAGAAATGGCGGGAATGCTATGAAACCTCATGGTAATGTTGCCTACAGAATAGCCAAACAAACAACAAAAAAATCTCAGGGTTACAGGTCTGGTTATTTGCACACTAAGTCACATAACAAAATCATGAAATGGAGCAAAGAATCCCCCATAGGGGCAAAGTCACCCCTTGGCACGGTAATTATAGGCCTATATCATTACTACCAGCAATGTCTAAAATCATTGAAAAAATTGTTAAAAATAAACTTATTCAGCATCTCAATAGTATTAATTTCATCTATGAAGGTCAATATGGTTTTAGAGAGAATTCTAATACAGAAAGTGCTGTAGTTGATCTAGTAAATGTGTTAGAGAATTTTCTTGATAGTGGTAAAGTTGCTGGTGGACTATTTATTGATATAAAAAAAGCCTTTGATACCATAAATCATGATATATTATTAAAAAAGCTGTCTAATATTGGCATAACAGGTATGGAATTAAATTGGTTCAAAAATTATCTCTCTGATAGGAAACAATTTGTCTTTATCAATGATAGAAATACAAACATCAGTAGCTGCTGCAAAGATATAGTATGTGGTGTGCCACAGGGCTCTGTTTTAGGTCCTTTATTATTTCTTATATATATTAATGATATATATCAAAATAGTTTCTATGGCAAAATACAGCTGTTTGCTGATGACACTTGTCTGCTGTACTCTGGTAACTCTATAAGAGAAATAGAAACCAACTTGCAAAAGGATTTTAAAAAATTGACTCAATGGCTTCATAATAACTGTTTATCTTTAAATGTTAAAAAAACAAAAGTAATTTATTTTACAAAACCCACTATGAACAATAATAACTACATAAGTGATATACACCTAAATGGAGAAAAAATAGATGTAGTATCACAAATAAAATATTTAGGATTGATTCTTGATCAGCATCTCACATGGATACCACATGTTGATAGTATATGTAAGAAAATTTGTCCTATTGCTGGGGCCTTTAGAAGAACTCAACACAAACTTACAACTAACACTAAAATCATAATTTATAACTCTTTATTCCACTCACATTTATCATATGTGAACATAATTTGGGGATCAACATCAAAAAAAACATTGAAGAGAGTACAAGTAATACAAAATAGAGCTATAAGAAATCTTTTTAACTCTGATAATTTTAGCAATACATGTTCAGTAAACATAATATATAAAAAATACAATATATTATCTCTTGAAAAAACTATTTCCTTAAATATGGTTAAATTTGTGTATAAAGTACTGAATAACAAACTACTTTCAAACATAAAATTTGAGACTTTATCTAAAAAATGTAACTATGAGATTCGGGCAAGAACTACTAAAATATGTCAATCATCAGTAAAAACTACTAAATTTGGTATAACTTCATTTAAAAACAGAGCATTAAAAGAATTTAACACCCTTCCACCAACAATAAGAGAGTGTGAATCTTTGAATAGTTTTGTTGGTGCAATTAAAAAACAACTCTTGTCTTAGAGCAGAATTGTATAAATGCAACAACAATAATAATTGTTGAGTGCTATCTAGGTATTTTAGTATATTTTGGTTATTTTATTTCTTACTTTTTATATATTCTTTTTTTTTATCTTTAAACTCCTTTGTTTGAACTGTATTACTATGGTGAAACATGTAGTCATTAAGTAAGCTAATAGGCCTAGCTCTTGACGATTTATTATCTTTTTTTCTATATTTTCATATTCTGATTTACTCTTTGTCCATAAATAGTTTTAAATAACTACACAACGATAGCTTGGACCTACAAATTATATAGGGTATATAGGCCTACATAACTAAGAAATATAGTATTCTTTTTCATTTATTTTTACTTTACTAAAAAAATCATTTGAAAAATAATATCACATAATTACTAACTTTAATTTCCTTCTGTAATATAATTAGTAGGTTAATCACTTTGCCCGTCTCCTTCATTTAGTCTATAAAATGTGTACTTAATAAAAACCCCTAACCTTGATTTATACAATGATTACAGCTTAATATTCTTCTCTTTATATAATAATAATAATAATAATATTTAGCACCGCGTCTTACTACCCGTTCAGGTTATACGCTTTAAGCACTAATTACTCTAATGGATTAGGAATTGGTAAGGTTTAATTAGAGGAAGTGACCCCGCATTTGCGTGGAGGTAGAGTGGAAAACCATTTAGGAAATACCACCCCCAGTCCACCCGACCGAGATTCGAACCTCGATCTCCCCGTCCTCAGCAGTCGAGCTCAACACGACAAGCGCCTTAGCCAACTACGCCACCGAGGCGGGTCTCTTTATATACATTGATTTGTTTGAATGATCTTATTGTTTACATTAGCTGCCATGTGTAATTTTTATATCTTGTCATAAATCTTTTACTATGTCTTTATCTTGTAAAATTTTACTTTTGAAAAATTAATTGTACCTATGTAATTAAACTTCATGTGTACTGTAAGCATCCGCTACATTGTAACAAAATAGTCCCAGATGATGGCCTAGGCTGTCGAGGATTTAAAATATATGAATAAAAAAAAAAAACCTAGTTTACTTTCAATTAGACATTGACTGTCTTTGTTAGGTAGCGAGACTGAGTTGGTGCCAAAACAGCCGCGCGTTATAAGCACTTCCGTCGTGCCATGTACGTGCCGCTAAAAAAGTGGTCTACATATAAACTTTTTCTTTTTTCAATTTTCTTACACATTTGTCCTGGCATCTTATTTGATTATAAATCAGAACTTTTTTGCTCTATTCATATTACAATATGCCTTGTATATAGTTATTCTAAATATTTGACATACATTTTCTGGCATATATAAATATACTACTACTAAAACTACTTGTCCTGTTATTGATCATTACCTATTTACCTCGACCTGTGCCTGTTATCAGCTCAGTATACTATATATCAATACCATTATATAATTTACCTGGTCCTTCTTTCTCTATTGAAGTTATTTTGACTATTCATTTATTTTTTTCCTATTGATATGCCTGCTTTGGACTTCCTCGACAGTCTAGTTTAACACAACACTAATTAATTATTATTATTATTAGCAGCGCATCTTACTATCCGTTCGGGTTATACACACTTACGCTAATGTGTAATGGTAGGGTGATTGTGAGATGAAATGAAGGACCATTCCACACATTCACAAGTTGTGTTTAATACACGTCTTGTCAGAGGTGAAGGAAGGGTTTGGCAGTCAGATAAATCTGTGCCGGGACCGAGGATTGAACACTAGTTAAGTACGCCAAAGAGCTGGGTTCTAACTTTGTGCACTCTTTACTAGAATGGTTTGAAAATCCACTCTCCTGATTAAACAAAGCAACTAAGTCTGAAATGTTTGTTTTGAGGGGGTAGCATTATTTCTGAAGCAGGTAGCTGTAAATCTATGTTCTTGTTTAACAGACTGCCAGAGTTTAGTTCATGGGTCGCAAAATCACGGCCGTTTATATTACTATTACAGTCATATTATGAGCAAAAACTTAAATTTAGTATGTTGGCACCATCATCTTTAATAATAATGATGAAAAACACAATTTGAACTATTTTGAACTGTACCATATTTTTTTTCACTTTAAATACTCGTCTGCTGGAATTTTTTTCCACAAAATTTATTCAATAGGCGGCAATATAAACATCTGATAAAATAGTAGTTTTTAAACATTCTAAATAGGCCTACACACATTCATGGTTTTAAATAGGCCTACATAGTATCAAATTTCAACATTCAGTTTTTTCTTTATTAATCTAATTTAAAATATTTTTAAAATAAAAGAAATTTAAAAATCAATTTTTGAAAAGAAAGCATATTTTTCGACTGGGACAACAAGTCTCTTATTATTACTTAGAATTAATTACCAAGCTTATAGTGACAGGTGATTATGATGAATTTTTTATTTTTTCTGTTGTATTTAACTACTCATAATATTAATTGCTGACAATAGGCATGGCGCATGGGGTAAGTCTGTCAATAATTAAAAATATTTTATACATGGTTTTTAATATACGTGTAACATACTGGGGTGGGGATAGGTGGGCTTAATATAATCCAAGCCCCTACAAAATAGAAACGGGGTCTTGATTAGCCCCACCCTCCCCCCAGTTTCGAAGTCCTGCCAAAAACGACATAGGCTATCAGAGTAATATTTGCTGGTGTCGGAAAACCCCAGCGATCCTAGCAATGAGATATTTCTAGTTAATCAAAGATCGTCAGTTTTAATTGTAGGGCTGTCGACTTCTTGTATAAGCCTATATAACGGTCAGGTAAAGTTAAACACTGTGGAACTGAGTGATATCTGTTGGTAATATAAGTTAAAAATTATATATTAAATTTATGATTCATCCCATTCTGATTAAATTTAATTCAATAGACAGATTGCAAATGACACAAATGTTACACAAATTAAATGTATGCACCCATAAATAAAACAAAACAATACATTGACAATTCACTTTCTGATAATATTTCTTCAACTACTGTAAATACACTTTAGTCCAACATTTTCTCCCCACAAATTGTGTTCTAAGAGAGGATGGACCCAGATATTGTAGTCAGGAAGGGTCATTCATTTTCAGGGTCCTCAAGTATAAATATAAAATTTAATTAAAATCAAAATTGAAATTGCTAAATTATGAAAATAATTATTTTAGTTATAGTAATAATCATAATAATAATAATAAGAGGAATTTTAATAAAACTACAATTTTTATAAGCTTATTTGTAATTTTAACACAAGAAAACAACATAAAACAAAAAGTCACTCTCACAGAAAAAAGAAAATATTTACATTATATATACAAAACTAAAATAAGTTATGAATGGGTTGTGTGATAGCCCCCACTTTAAAGGATAGTTTTTAAGTGGGTTTACACTAAGATTTTCCCACGTTGATTCCAATGGACCATATCCATTCTCTGGTTTTTAGGATGACCCATAAACCTGTAAAATGAATCAAATATGAAATATGTTATGTTATCAAATCATTTTAAGAGGTTTAGAAGTAAATAAAAATATAAATACACTCGAATTTTCTTTAAGGCAAATTGCTTTACCAATAGATTGTGCACACAAACTTGAAAAGGCTTTAATGTTTTTTAGTTTGAATATATAATATTTTTTGTATTTTTCGACGGTAGATAGTCTTAAAAATAGTCACTAACTTATAATATAACGTGATCATAGTGTGCTTGTTTGATTTATGTGAGTTGTGATCTAACACAATCTCAATGTGTACTTGCACTTGTTATGGGGAACATATGTAACATATGAGTAGCGCGTTAGACAGTGCAGCTACCGAGTCGGGTAAAAACTCATTCATTTGTCAACTTTGCATTAAAATAAAATAGAATATTATTTTCTAAATTTTTTGAGATATGACAAACTATGAAAGGTATGTCAGTACCACATATATAAATAAACAATTCACAGTTTTCAACTTAGCGTACTTGTGCGTTATATGTTTAGTTCTGACTTGAGTTTATGTTTCATAGCAAATTTGTGATTGTTTTGCTATATAAAAAGTAGTTTTTTGAATGCCCTTGGAGTGGTCTTTCTGAAATTAGAATGTTTTAGAAGATATTTAGAGTGATCTTGGGCGTAATTAAGATGCCTATTAAAGCAACTTTTAAAATTGTGTAGGTATCCCCCGACAAATATTTCACACTTGGACGCATATAGAAGCTATTTGGAGTTTGATACAAGCTAATTTTTCCGGCTCAATATTCGAGAATATCCGAGGGTGGGAAATAAATGTATAAGGTGGGATTTTATTGCAGGGGTGGGAAGGAGTTAATTCCAGTTGGGGTAAGGGGGATTATTTCCTTTGGGGGAAATACTCCCATGCCACCCTGTTCAGCCCTCGTTGTACACTTTTTAGCCACTTTTTCACGTTTACAAAACAAAAGCCATGTTCAAAAATCAATACGGAACTGAACACTGAAATGTTGCGCATACGATGAAATACTTGGATCTAAATACTAAATTTAATTCACTACTCAACTCTTTGCACGAGCCAAATTTAATCTACGTACAAATATTATATACTCTGTGAAACTTCCAAACACAAAGTCGAAGGACAAGAGTGGACTAAACCAAACATAAAGTTGTGACAAATTCCAGTAAGTTCATTCGGAGAAAATCCCAGCTGGTGGGCTGAGCTTTCACAATTCCTTAGGATGTATAGGCATTAATTTCTTATCACTATGTCAGATTTTATTTTGCAAGCTACCATTTTTTAACTTGGGAATCTTTATCTCATGCCTGGGTTCCAGAAAATCCTGGCCTCAGTACCATGGTACCAATAGTCCACCCTACATTCAGACCTACACTATTTGAGTGGCTTCAAAACTAATGGGTTTATTTGCCTCTCCAGGCAACTTTTTAAAATTGGTGTATATTTCATTGTTTAATATATTGTAAATTTTAAGCATTGACACACACCGTTCAAACAGGTCCAAGTTTATGGCTCCATCGGCAAGGAGAAATAGGTCATAAATATCAATGACCCGCACGGCATCTTGTTCTGAAATAATATTGCAACAATAGACAATACGTTGGGAGTATGTTTATTGTTGTGTGAAACACAAGTAGTTAGTCTCGTAATTTACTTGTCAGTTGACGGGTATCTCAGCATAAAAAACGCACTTCGCGTTCTTTCGGTTTGGTTTTAAATATAGTTTCTACATCTTTATTGAGAGTGCACTTCCTCTATGTTAACTTTATCTTCCCAACCACCCGTATTAAATATTCAATAAGTGTAATGTGTTTAATAACTACACATGCCAAACTCAGTTTGTTCTAGGAACCTATACAAATGTGTCTATTTTTATATAATAAACAAACAAAATGGGTAATATGTTGAGCCAACATCATAAATTTATTGATGACGAGTTCCATAGTTTTAATAAATGTTATTTAAATTTTAAATAAGACCATTAATATACAGTGCTAACGTTATCTTATAATATCATTTAATGTGAAAATTCTCTATAGCCAACATAATTAACTACTTTTTTCTTCGACGTTATTTATCTTACTGGCGTAAGAATGGCTTAACTTATACTTTATTTTCATTGCATCCTACTACCTGTATATTTGTGGTTTATTAAATCTGTATTGGTATGTTTTCGCTATAGAACATGATAAAAGATTATTTAGTTATTATCACCGCTTCTTACGGGTTATACGAATATAAAATATTACTTCATTATGTATCCCATCTTCATCAAAAACTTGTTGAATTGTATAAGTTTGAAATGATCCTCAGCTGAAAGCCTTGGGATTGGCGGTAGGGTGAGTATGATTACCCTTCTTTTATATCTGTATAACAGGCTCACAATCTTCCTTAACCTCATTTTCACTATCCCCAGTCTAGTCCTTTGCTGTGAACATAAGTTAAAATAGTGTATGCTTATAATATATTAATATTTGTTTATAGCCTGCGTGTTACAACACCGTGCAAATGGTTGGTTAAACTATTGACTGTATACTTACCAGTAAATCATTGACACCAATCATTAAGATGACTTGGTCATTGAGAGGCCTGCCCCCCAGCACCACACTATATAAGCGCCTCAGTAGCTGTGCCAGCTTTTGTCCTGACATGCAGAGCCCAGGGTGGGCTGGTATCAACAAATAACAATAATGTATATTATTAAAGTTGAGTCTTAGATAGAAAACTCAGAAAATAAATATAACAAAATATAAAAAATGTAATTTAATGAATTAGATAGTTTCAAATTTGGTAGATAAATTAAGTGACATTAAAATTCAAAAGGTTTGATTATAATTTGCTTCCAATGAGCAACAAAATGTAATATATGAAAATTTCCAATAAATTTATATAACGTCATCAACTGAATTAAAACATATGTTGACGACAAGTCTAAATACACGTAATACATATTAAAATTGTGTTACACAACTTGGGTACAATAAATTAAGGACAAAACAAAGTTTAAAATCCAACTGTGTTGTAAATAAATCATAAAATTTTAAATTAGTAGGTTAACATCTCCCATATGAAGTTTTAAAAAGTGATTAAGTGCTCTTGTTACCAACATTTGAGGAATATAATCATTATTCCAAGTCCCATTACTCCTTGTGATAATCAGCCATAGAAGGAATTCATAAACATGTAAACAAATCGTTGTGCAGGACACAAAGTGCATGTCGTTATGACTGAGAGATGTAAATTCAAACGTCTTAACTTTAATTATTACCACTCTTTACTTTAACTACTTTAGAATGTTTTCTAAAATTTAATAATGTATATTGTTAAATTCATACTGAGCTTGTCAGAATTATCAATTAAATGAAGACCCTCTTTGTCAACGAAATGATAAATACCATTATTAGAAGAGAAGTCACCCACCCTCATTAACTTAGTTAGATATCCATAAAAATGTCAATAGGTTAATAGTGATTCAAAGAAAAATCATAAATTAACTAAGTATTTAATATATTGCATAATGTATTTTGTAAACATTTTTTTGTTCCCCTAAGCCCCCGGACTAGATGCTTTTTACGCTTAAATGAGGTAGGTACAATTAATAAAGAGCTGAGAGGAATTTAACTGGTGTTAGCTTTGGAGGGGAGTGAAACATCATTTGGAAAAAATCACCCCCAGAACGATCGACCAGAATTCAAACCCTGACCTCTCCTTTGCCAGCAAACTAGACTATTGTAAACGGACTTGATGTGTGGGAGCAATGTAAGGTTTTGTCGAGTAGACTACATGCCAACAATATTGAGATTCTTACAATGCTATAAGTTTTTGAATAATCGTCGAATCATTTTGTACATAGCATGGCACTTTGGTGGTCGACTGGTCTAAGGCATCACCCTCACAGTAGACTGGATTGACAATAATACGAATATCGAGATTTGAATCACTGCCAGGTGTAGTGAGTATTTGTCCCTAATTGGTTTTAACTCTTCCTCCATGCAAATGCGGGTACATTTCATTTAATAACAACCTTTCTCATCTTAAGCCCGTTATAATAATTAGTACATAATATGTTTATTAACCTATTACCCGTGCAGACGCGGTGCTAATAAATACATAAATAAATAAATTCACATCAAAATATCACACGCGTGGTGTTATTTTATATTCAGAATTATTAGAATGTATAGTAAGTTGCAGTGGCGTAACTAGAGTAATTGGTACCTGGGATGACTCCTTTATTTGACACCCCCATAAATTCACACAAATAAACTTTAATGTTAAGCACAAAGAAAAATCATTTATTTATGTTTGCCATAAGAGTACGCAGGGTGTGACTATTGGAGGTGCCGGACTGACAATTTAATCAAAGTGAGTGAAATCTACCCCCCTTGGAAATATGTTTAATTTCTTTCAATAACTAGAAAAAATTAAAAGCAAGGAAGAATCAATGTTTGATTTTACAAGAATATTCTTTATAACACCAACATTATAAATTGCAGTTTCATCCATCGGCTAGCCTAGATACAGGATCTCAGGCCTACATTAAACACTACCCTTGTAATATGCATCAACATTTTTTATAATAAATAAATATCTCGTTCTTTTTTCACTCCAGCTTTTCCTCTTTGTTGTTGTTGTTGTTGTTGTTGTTGTTGTTGTTGTTGTTGTTGTTGTTGTTTGTGAGGGTGCCCCGGATGTGCACAACTATGATGTTTGCAAATATAGTAGGTTTTTTAAAGTTTACAGTAATTTCAGATGCTAATTTAAAGACAGAAAAATATTTGTAGTTTAAAACTAACTAAACAAGTTACGCTGAATTTTATTTTATTAAAATATACACGAAATTCAGTTCAACGTTCAGCCAATTCTTCAAAGCTAAAATCAGAGCAAGTACTTTATTCTAAATCTCTGCCAAGGCAGGGTGTGTTTAGGGTAGTGTTAGCAATTTTTTTTATTTTTGGCTTGTTACTATTTGCGCTAATAATCTTGGCGAGTCATTCCACCTCAACATCTATAAACTAGCCTACCTTAGTATAGTATTCACCACCATCTTTCAAAAAACACAACAAACCATTAATAGTCCTACTTAAAAATTGATATTGTGCTTTATATTTGATTCCTGACTGAACTTAGAGTATTTTTTGGTTTATTTTATATAAGACATCAGAAAAAAACCCAGAAAAACTCTACTAAAAATATGACAAGAGATAATTGGATGTTTAAAGAAAAGCATGGCAATACACAGAAACGCCAACTTAATAGCTAAGATTTATCAATTTACTAACTTGGCCTAATTAGGTGATTTATTAGTTTTACATCGTAATAGTTTGTTAATGCGATTCTTTAACTACTGTAAATTTAGGTGTGCCACTTGAAATATCTTTGCGTGCAACAAATAGGCTGCCTCTGGCTTAGGGTAAAGGAGGCAAGTAGTAAAGAAAAGTGTATTGAGGAACTCGGCCCTTCTCCCCCACCCCCCAACCATCACAATATCTGTATAAAAATAGGAAGCTGTCTGGAGTGATCCTCCTTCATTAGTATTGTTTTAAAAAATAGATGTATCTAGAACGGTGGCTCTCAAACTGTGGTTCATGTGTTCACAAGGTGCATATCAAGTGGTCAGCCACTGGGGAAAGTTTTAGAATCCCTGTCCAAGAAGCTATTTCGAGTGGTTATTTCCTAGCACATTTTTAAAAATTGGATCTTTCTAGAAGTTATTGTGAGTTTTATTCAAGGCCCTCTTTTGGCTTCATATTTAAGAATATCAAAGGGTGTAAAATAAATCTACAGCAGAAAAGAACAAATCTATTTCATTCGAAAGAAAATTCTTTCCCTTGCCTCTCTAAGGTTTCATCACTGGTAATTTAAACTCTCCCAATGCCCCCCACCCCCTTCATACCCCACCCCATTAGCACACCACTGGTAAGGTGCACACTCACAGTTTCTTGTTCAAAATAACATTTGCAAATCGCACCACCATTGAAGAGCCCATTAGTTGGTGATTCAAAAAGAAGGTTCCTGAAATCATAAGAAAATCTTATGTAAAATTCGACATTAAAATAGATCTTGAACGATTGCGTGCAACCTAAATAAATGTTAATTTTGTCTATAGGAGGTTGTGTAACAACTATCCCTATAGCTTTTGAGATGATTGCCGGATCTTGAGCAAATTTGGGACATACAAACCAAGAGTCTCATTCGGGCTATGCGCATAACAAATAATTACTCTAACTGTGTCAAGAGATGAGGATGGTTTAATTTAAAGGAGATTATACCAACCCACATTTGCGTGGAGGGATAGTGGATAACAATTTTTTGAAGAATCGCCCTTAATCCATCTGACTGGTATTTGAAACCCCGATCTCCCTGTCATCAGCTGTTTAGTATATTGAGAGACTGACACAGTGACACCTTAGACCAGGGATGCCAAACCGTGGATCGTTAGATACCTTGTAAATGGTTATAAAATTAAAATTTTGCAGGCACCTCCAGATAATCAAGTGAATCTTACATTTAAAAATTGTATAGAGTAATTTCGAAAAAGTGGGGGCGTGCAGGGGGGAGTACAAAATTTACAAAAATAATAGGTACAAATACAGCTCAGCGAGATATAAAACTGAAATTTGGTTGACAGTTAGAAGTACAACCTCTAGGCTACCAAATAAGTCTTAAAATTTGACATTTTAAAAGTAGGATTTAGAGAAATTGTGTGGGGGAGAGATTAAAATTTCCTAAACAAATAGGAAAATCTACCAACAAAGCAATTTTTTTATATGTAAGTTTGCTTACTTTATTTTTATTTGTTTTATTTATTTTATTACGTCTTACCACCCGTTCGGGTTATACGCACTTATGCTAATGTGTAATGGTAGGGTGATTGTGAGATGAAATGAAGGACCTACAGTTTAACGTGGGATCCGAACCACAGTGGAGGCCTGGCATTCCCCACATTCACAAGTTGTGTTTAATACACGTCTTGTCAGTGGTGAAGGAAGGGTTTGGTAATCAGATAAATCTGTGCCGGGACCGAGGATTGAACCCCAGACCCTCAGCACAGAAGTCTGACACCTTATCCCTGACCGCCAGTTCACCTACGAGTAGTTATTAAATAACATTTAGGTACAACATGAATCATTCATTACATATTTAAATTTATTTCACGATGACATATTAGATTTTATCTGTTACTTTCTTTGTGTACCAAAGTGTTACAGTTATGACTAATACATATATTTTTATATGAAAATAAATTTCATTATTTAGTAAATTTAGATTTTTGTCACATGCTAAAGACCTTACAGATGTCCATGTGGCCCTCGGGGAGAAAAGTTTGCTCACCTTACATCTAGATTATGGCGTTGCTAAGAAGACAAAAATGTAAGTTTTTAATAATTTGTCAACAACACTAAAGTAATTAGTCAATTTTCAGTTTATCGCACATTTAGTAGTCAAAAGTAGTATTGAGTGGTACCATTTTTTCCCTCTCATTGCTATTCCGTGGAAATATTTGAATCAGATTGGTCTTCCTCCTCCATATAAATGGCTGTATTATCCTGCTACACTAGGCTAAAGAATATTAATTCGACTGTGTTCTGCAGTAGAATAACAATTCATCATTGACAATGAAACCACAGAATAGTCATTCCACCTAACACAACACACTTTTCTCAAAGAACAAAACAGCATAAAAACTACAATTTTTTTTTAAAAAAATTATGGCTTCTTTTAGTAGTGAGCTTTCAAATTTTTATTTTCTCGAATACATCTGATTATTTTTTAACTAACATTTTTAACAATCTGTCACTTTTCCCACAAAAATCAGTGTATGCAGTATTTATCTTCAGGTATGCTACCCTCTCTCCAATTCAACCCTTCTTGTCTAATCCTTCACTCTCATACTTCTTTCTTTGTCAACTAATTTGCAGCGTGTACTTGAAATTACCATTTTAATAGTTTCAAGCTGAAAGGTTAGGTTTTTTCCTAATCTCAAGGACTTATCCCTTCCATCACTCTCCCCAGACTCCACTAATACTTCCAATTTCCTTTATCAATATCATTGTCTTGGATCTACCAAACTTTGTTGCTTGATCAATACACAGCGTACTAAGTATTTTTGTATACGTACACCAAAATTCACTCTCCCCACATAAATGCGGGTGCATTTCCTCTAAATTCAACCTCTAATACCTAACCCATTAGCGTAATTATTACATAACCTTATGACCCAACAATCCAATGAACGCTTTATTTAGTTAAAGCTTTGTCCATTTTAAACTGAATTGTACTTCACAACACAATGAATACTACAATATTAGTAAAAACAAATAACACAATTAACCATGACAACATAACACCAAAACAAAATTAAATTAATTTAAAAAAAACAAGGGCCCCGGGGAAGTCTTTGAAGGGTTGGTGGGGGGGGGGGGGGCCAAAATAAGAGGGGGTCCGGGTTCCCCTTGCTCACAAGATCTTAAAAAAAGGTGTTCCAAATATTTTTTGATAGAGGTTAATTTTTAAAAAAAATTTTTTTTTAATCTTTTGTTTCAAAAATTATAAAAAACATGGTTTTAAAGGGATTATTATTTTCCTTTTTTTTTTTTTTTTGGGGTTTTTGGGATCCCCTTTTCAATTTTTTAAAAATTGCCTCGCCGGGGAATTTTTGGAAAAAAAAGCTTTTTTTAGCTTTCCCAAGTAATTTTTTGAATTTGGATGCCACAGAACTCGGGTTTCCCCAAAACTTTTTATGCTACCACAAGTGGTCGACAAAAAAGGGTTATTTCTATTATTCTTTAAGGGGGCCAGGGCGATATCTCCCACCCCCCCAAAAACAACGGAAAAGGCCTAAAATTTCACACTAAAATAAAACGAGCAAAACCAAAACTAAAAAGACAAACGATGGGCTTTTAAAAAACCGGGGGGGCTAAAAGTGGGGACCCAAAGGGTACAACAAATTTTTTAGGCAAAAATACACAAAAAATAAATTTTTTTTTTTTTTCCCCATAGGAGTTTTGAAGGTAATTTCTTTAGGTCTGCGTCATTTTACTACTAATGAGAAAGAACAGAAAACGGGTAAAGGGTTTAAATTTTTTGGAAGGAATAGTGAAAAAAAACACTTTAAAAAAGTCTTCTCAAAAAAAAAACTTTAAAAATCGATTTGACTTGGAAACATTCCTTCAACTTTTTTTTTCCCCCCCTTTTAGGTCTTAGAATTTAGGAAAATTTTTTTTTTCCTTTTTGGGTAAAAAAAGCAAAATTAAAAAATTAACAAAAGGATTTTTTTTATGTAAGCCGTACAGTTAAAATTAAAATTTTTTTGTAGAGTTGGCAAAAAAGAAAAAAAAAAATAAAAATCTTTTATAAACATTACAAAAATTTACGTCACGTGTGATTTTTTGGTCGGTTAGCGGCCCAAAAAACGTTGATTTCATTATGAATTTTCACGTTTTAAAACCCTGATTTTTTTTGGAAAACACTAAAAAATTCAAATATATTTCTTTGGGCCAAATTGATAACTTTTCCCTTTTAAAATTTTTTTTTTTTTATTTTTGATGATACTTCATAATGACAGCTTCATTAACAACTTATTAAAATATTTTAAAAAATTATTTAGTAACTTTAGTAACTAATTTTTATTTCCCCTACCAAAATCAACTATAGTTCAATACAGGACTAGCTGTACCAAAAAGGGGGAAATGTAAAATGTTAAAAGGGGGGGTTTATTTTGGTTTTATTTTTAATTTAAAAATTTATTTATACCCCTCATGGCTGCAGGGTTAAAGACTCCTTTTTAAAAACTAAACTAGGAGAGGGAGTTGGGGGCTCAAATCTCTTCGGGTCTAGTGAAGGTGTTTCTCAAAGGGCTTCCTTTTCCCCCTCCAAAAAAGAGGGTACATTTCCCTTAACCAACCTTATTAATCCTAACACTTTAGAAAAATTTTTTCAAACAGAGGCAAAACCCGGGGGTTTTAACTGGGGGGCCGCAAAATTTAGGCATGTCCCCAAAATTTCCAAGTTTTAATTTACTAAAGAGATATTTAACTTTTTAAAACATTCATTTTTGGCTTTAAAAGAATACATCCTTAAAAAAAATTTTGTTTTTAAAAATTTTGAATTTTTTTCCCCCCAAAAAAATGGATTAAAGCTAAATGAAAATCTAAATTTTTATCCGCCTTGGGTTCCCATGTAATTTCAGTTTTTTTTGAAAAAAATCGATTGTTCGAAATTACGCCACACAAGAGGGTTTTACTTTTTAAGACCATTTTTTTAAAAGGTGATAAAAAATTTTAAATTTTTTTTTCGCTCTCTCTTGAAAATTTTGTTGTGACTAAACATTTTTGGGAAAGAGGGGCAGGCTTGCATTATTGTTGACATCGTAACACTTCTTCCCCCCCTTCCAAAATCTTTTGGGGGGGGTTTTTTTCTTTTAAAGGGGGGAGGGTCTTTTACAACTTGGATCCGTCTAAGAAAAAGTTACTCCAAAAATAATTTTATTTATAAAAGGAAGTTTTTGGCTCGAAAAAGACCCTTACATTTAAACTTAAAAATTTAAATTTTAAAATTAACAATCAGATGCGACCCAAGAAAGTTATTCAAAACTTAAATTGACCTGCGAACATGACTTTGGGGAACCTTGTATTTAAAAAATAGTTGGGGTTTAAAAAAGGTTTGACACTCCCATTTTTTTTGTTGGGAATTTTCTGGAAACACGCAAACCCCTTTCCCCCAAACCCCACACCAACCTACCCCACCCTTGTCAAACCTTTTTTTATATAAATTACTTACTGCAATAAGGATGGGGAAAGGGTGTAGTCGAGTGGATAAGTTTTCCAATCTTGATCAACAGGGGGGACAAAAAAATTTTTAAACCCGTTTGGTTAAATTTAAATTTTTTTAAAATGAAATTTATTTAAAGTTTTTCCTTTTGAATTTTTTCGGAAATTTTCATGTTTTAAAAGAATGAGTCCCTTTTTGCGAAAAATTTTAAAAAGTAAGTGAAAAAATGAAATCTTAAATTCCCCCCTTTTATTAAAAGCCCAAAAACGTTAATATTTATTTTAAAAAAAAAATTTTAATTGGAAATTTTAAATTGAAAAATATTTGAAAATAACAACTCATACAAAATAATTGAATTTTTTTTTTGAGTAAAAATGAAAAAATGATTATTGTATTAAAATTAAAAATATAGAAACAAATAGTTTAGTCAAATGGTTTTTTTCTATATTTTTTTCTAGGAAAACTGTTTATTTTTTCCCTTTTTATTTTTACCTTCAGATTTAAGCGGGGTCCTTTTTCTTGTTTTATTTTTTAATCTAAGGAAGGGCCTAGCGTTGCCCGAATAAATTAAAGGTTTGGGAAAATCTCCTTTAAACCAAGTTAGTTTTTTTTTAAATTTGGGGGTTTAAATTTTATCGGGTGGAAAAATTTGAAAAAGAAAAAAGTTAACAACCCCCTTGAGAAGCCAAGACTAGAGAGAATTTTTTTTTATTTTAAATTTGTTTTAAATAAATTTTATTTAAACATCGAGGGGGTATGTTTATATCTTTTTTGATCGTTTAATCTTTTTTTTAAAATTAAAAGTCATTGGACGTATTTTATATAGCTAAACTTTGAAACAAAAGGGCATAAAAAATTTTAAAAATTTTCATTGATATGGTTTGTCCCTAGCCAGATCTCAGGTAGCTGGTAAGGGAAAAACCAAAGAAGCAACGGAAACTTTTTTTTTACAAACCGGGGAAGGCAACAAGAGATTATTTACAACACATTTTATTTGTTTTTAAAAAACGCCCCTAATATTTCAGTGGGGTAAAATAAATTAAAAATGACACTCATATTTTAATTTTTAGCCCACCTTTTCGCTTGGGGTTAAAAAATTTTTAAAGGCCAGTCTAAACCAAAAACCCCCTTTTGGGACTCGCAACTCCCAAACGCAAACCATCGTTATACCTTTTATTAAATACAAAAAACGTCAAAATAAAAATCAAAACGTAATTTCCCAAACCCAATAGGAACAAACACAATGTGACTAAAAATCAAATTCATTTAATGTTTTCAAAAAGAAAAAAATTTTTAAATGAAAATAAACTTTTTTTAATTGGAAATCCTTTTTCTTAATACTTTTTCCAACGTTTTTTCAAACCCAAAAAACTTCAAATTATTTTTTTTAGACCCAAACCATTTTTTTTTTTTTTATGGCTGAAGAAACCCCAACGAAACACATAACGCAAAGATGGAAATTTTTTCTTCCTCCCGACAAGCTGGCCGACAGTTCCGAAACGTTTGGTTTTTTGAAAGCTTTGTAGCAAAAAAAATTTCCATTGCGTAGGGTTTCGAGTCCCCACAAGCGGGTGCTTTTTGGTTTGAAAAAACGGGCCATTAAAAAGGGAAAAAGGGGAACAGGGGTTTTGGGCAAACAAAACCTTTTTAAAAAAGGGTTTTGGGGGCCAGGATGCCCAAAAAAAATAAGTGGGATAAAATAAAACCCAAAAATTTTCATAGCAAAATTTCCCCCGTTTTTTCCCTTTTTTGTGGTTAATCATCTTTTACAATTTTTTTTTTTGGTACCTAACAGGGGAAAACCTGATTTTTTTAAAGTTTTAATCGTAAAAAAAAAAATCCTTTTTTTTAAAAACCTAAACCAAAGGTGGGCCATACATAAAGTTTTTTGGGAGTAAAAGTACGTTTATTTTTGGGGGATTCCTTTTGCCCCACAGAGCATGCGATAGGGACAAACCAAAAAAGGACTTTTTCCAAAAAACCCAAATATTTCCAAAAAAAAAACTTTTGTTTTGAAGTAAAAAAAAAATTTTTAAATTTAAAGCACCATCGCAAGGGCCATCACCCTTTAGCATTTGGCAAAAACTCAACACAAGTGCTGCGCTCTCGGGAAAAGATTAAAATTCTTTTTATTCTCCTTTTTATAAACCAAACCCAAACCCCCCTTTTTTTTTGTTTTAAAAACCCTACCCTTTTTTTTTTTTTTGGGGGCTTCTTTTTTTTTCCCTTTTTTTCATTTTCTTGCCGAAATCCTTTCTTTAAACAAAAAAAAAGGATAACCCTCACAAATTTTTATTTGGAGCTTGTAAAAGGGAAGTTTTTCCAAGCAATAGCTTGTGAGGCATTTAAAAACAACCAAAAACCCTTTCCAAAAAAATGCAGCCAAAACAAGTAGTACATAAGCAAGTTCTTTAAAAAAAAATATTAATTTTTAAAAAATTTTTTTTATGGCTCCAAAAATGGTATTTTTTGCAATCATACAATTAAAAAAATATGCCCAATTTTCCTTCCCCCCTTTGGGTGTACGTCCAAGCGGTAACGGGAAAAGTTTTAACCCCCAAGTTCTCCTCACCCCCCCATAAAACGGAAACTTTTTAAAAAAAAACGTTTTAGCAAAAAAAAAGGCCCAGGGGATATTGAATTTTGATTTGGGGAAAAACCCCTTTTTTTAGAGTTATATTTGGGTTTTTCCAACCCCATAACTTTTAAAAAAGGGCCCTTTAAGACGACTTTGACTCAAAACCCCGGAAAAAAGCAATTTAAAGGAACTGAAAAAACCCTTTTCCGGGGGGGAAAAATTTGGGCAAAATACCAGCTAAATTTTTTCTCTACCTTTTTTTAAATTTAAAAAATTTTGTGGAAAATGTGTTTGGGCCTTTTTTGCAGGGGATGCCGCACAGAAATTTTTTTAACTGCTTGAGAAATTGAAAAGCAAGGAAAATGCCCGTATTTCTTTCCATTTAAATAAGCTGTTTTAGCAGCTTAAAACATACGAGGTGGATTAAACAAAATTTTTCTACAAAACAAGGGTTTTTTTCTGGGGTTTCATTACATTTTGGAAAAAATTTACTGCAATCAAAACAGGGTTTAAAAAATTTTAAAAGGGGGCGGGGTTAAAATAAAACAAGTTCCCGGGAGAAAGGGGCGGCTTCAAAAATGGGGGTTTCAAAACCATTACTCTATGAAAATTAAATTGTCTTTTTTTTACGAAATCACATCGTTAACAAATTTCAAATTTTGGGGCAAAAAATTTCCCGGGGTGGAATGTATAGAATTTTTAAACAAACCAATTTTTGGGAAAAATGTTCTTTATGAACAACCCTTTTAAACCCCCCTTAAAAAATTTTCATTTCTAAGCATTTTTTAATTTGGGGCCCCGCCTGTCACGAGTTCTTAAATTTTTAAAAGATTTTTTTCAATAAAAAAAACTAAGGGGGGGTAAAAAAACCCCAAAAAGAGATTGGGCATTAAAAAAGGGTTAAACAGGTCTACCCCAAAATTTTTTACAAAAAACCCTTTAAAAAGTTCCAATCCTCCTAAAAGGGAATTCATAGCTCGAAAATATGAATTTGGGAATTATGAAGGAAAAAACCCGGAAAAGTATTTCCCTAAATTTTTTTTTTAAAATTTACTTTTTCTTTATTAAATTTTTTTTTAAATCTGTATCCATTTTTTAAATTTCCCCCAAAGGTTTTTTACACGTGATTACCCCAAAAAAAATATTTTTTTTTAGAAGTTTTATAAACAAGTTTTATTTACAAAAAGCTATGGAAAAAAAATAAAACCCAAACTAAACTTGATGTACATAATTTTTGACTTCATGTAAATCGCCCCCCTTTAAAATAATTTTTAAAAAAGGGGAAATTTTTTAAAAATGGTTTTTTTCCTCAAACTTTTTTTTATTTCCTACTCTTTTTTTTTTTTTTCTCCTATTTTTAACAAAATCTAAAAACTCACAACGAACTCATTTTCTCGAAATGTATATTTTTTTAATGTAGGGGCCCACTGTTTTTTTAAAAAAAAAAATTTTGGCACCGTACCCATAACTAAAATTTTCCACCATGTTTTCTTGCCGCAATTCAAAAATAAAAACTGTGGGGCCCCCAAACCGGGGGGCCCCCAGTGGGTAATTTTGAGTCCAATTCGGTTTGGGGGCATTACCAAAAAAAACGGGAAAAACCGGGTCCACCTTTTTGTAAGTCATCATATATTATAACTAAAATTCCCCCCAAGTGTGCTAACTCCGCAATTAAAAAAAAGAAACTGGGCCCCTTAAAAATACCCCCAACATACTTATTAAAGTTTTTATAGTTTAAAAAAACAACCCAAACTAAAAATAACGGGAGAACCGGGTTTTCCCTGACCATCAGGGTCCTTTTTTTCACCTAAAAATAAAATTTTGCCACCATGTGTTGCCAAGCCCCCAGAAATTTAAATATAAAACTTTTCCCCCTTAAACAGGGGTTAGTGTAAGCGAAATATCAACTTTTAAAAAAAAAAATTCCATAAAACAATGATCCCCACCATTAAACTATTCATTTTTTAAATTTTTTTTGGGGTGCGCTCTAAAAGTTTAAAAACTAAACTAATGGGTATATCGGTTTTTAAAGTCGGGTGTTTCAACCCCCACTTTTTTCTTCTTTTCCCCTAGAAAAACGGGGTTTTTTGGTTGTGGAAAAAATTTTTGTCAGCTAGAATATTTCCCCGTCCCCAAACCTATATATCCTTTTTCTATTTCCAAAAACCCCAAAAAAAGGGCAAATAAAATTTAAAGTAAATTAATGTTAACCCCTTTGAAAAAAATGTAAAATCAAATTTTTTAAAATTTTTGAAAAAAGTTTTTTCCCCATTTTAAAGGGAGGGCACCACACCCCGACTGGGGCTTTACTTGACAGACGGACTTAAAACCCCCAAAAAAAAAACTCCGTATCCGTAGGTCCCCTGGTCCGTACTTTCCTTTTTTCCAGGTCCCCAAAAAAAATTTTACACCGATCAAAAATCTCCTATCCGAAAACACTACCGTTTCAAACCCCAAGAGGGATAGAACTTTATCCATCAAAAAATTTGAAAGAAAAAAACTACAGCACAGAGCGCGCGTCCCCAAAAAAGGGCAGTGACAAAAAAAACCAAAAAAAATTTTGGGTTAGAAAAACTTTCTGCCAAAATATTTTCTAAGTCAGTCCAGTTTTAAATTTTTCTTCTTTAGGGTCACAAATATTTTTTTAAAGATAATTAAAAAATTTTTCAATTATTTAACACTTTTTTAAAAGTCCCCAAATTTTTCAAAAAAACACCAGAAAAAACCAACCGGGGGGGAAAAAGGGGGGGTGGTAAAAGCATCATTTTCGGTTGTTTTGGCCCCTGAAGACGAAAAACGGGTTTTTAATCCATTGGCCACTGAAGGGGGGTTTTTAAAAGATTTCCCACTTTTTCCCCTTTCCCCCTAAAAAAAGGGGAATTACCTCTAAAAGCTTTTGCCTCGCCCCAAACCCCTTAGAGAAAAATTTTCTATATACAAAATGCCCAAAAAAATAGGGCAGGGGATAAAAAAAAAAATAAAGACACATTTTTGGGGGGTTTGAAAAGATTTAAAAAATTTTAAAAATTTTTCACTGTGCTTTCTACCCGTTTGGGTTGTACAAATTTAAATAATTTTTAAATTTTTCTAATGGGGTTTTTTAAAATTTTGGGGAAAGGTTTTAATTTTGGGGGAAGTGAACCCACATTTCATGGAGGGAGAGTAGGGGCCCCTCTAGGGGAAACCCCCCATTTTTCCGAAAGGGGGGGGATTCGGGGGGGGAAACCCCGGGTCCCCCTTTTCGGGGGGGTAAAAATCAACACAAATCTATTTGGTTTTAAAAAACAAAACCCCCGAGGGGGGATTTGACAAATACTTCCCCCCCCAAGTTTTTCTAAAAAAGAGAAAAATTTAAAAAAAAAACTTTTTTGGGCTTTGCCCCACCTATTAGGGACCCCCCCCAAATGGGGCTGGCCTTTTTGGGTAAAACAAAAAAATTTTTAAATCCCCAATTTTCAATTTAAAATTACCTTGCCAATTTCACCAGGGGGGAAAAAGCCCCCCCAATTGGCAAAATTGGGTTTTTTTCCACTCAAACAAAGTTCCAGCTCCGGGGAATTTTTTAATTGCCCAAAAAAAAGGGGTAGGGTAGTAAAAAAAATAACAATACATTATGCATGTAAGCCCAAACCCGGGGGAAAAACCCCCCGTTTAAATTTGGTCGGGTGCAGTTTGGGGTGGGTTTTCCACTCCACGTAAACAAACGCAGGGTCACTTTTTTAAAATTTAACCTTCCCGATTCCCCCTCGAACTCAACCCTTTTTATCCTAACCCCCTTAAATTTGATAAAGCCCAAAAAAACCGAATAAAGGGGGGGAAACGGGGCTAAGAAAAAAAAATGGGTTTTTATTACAGAAATTTCAAACCTGTCCTATTTTAGATAATTTTTTTTATGATGCCTATAAAGGGCGGGTTAAAAAAAAAAGAGGTTTTGGGTTACCCCTTTACAAAAAATTTTTTTAACCGGGTGGGTTTTTTTTAAAAGCCTAAAAAAAAAGTCACCCTATAAAAAAAAAACAGTATAACAATTTTTTGCAAAATTTTTTCCCCCCTTTTCAAAAAAAATGAAACCCAAAAAAAAAAAGGGGTTTTTTGGGTTTCCCAAAAAAAAAAGAGGGCCCAAATTGAACCAAAAAATTTTTCCCGGAAACCATGATTTCGAAATACTTAGCCAGGGAATTTCCTTTCTTAAAGCGTTCCCCCAAAACCCCCTTTTAAAATTTTTTAAATTTAAAAAAAAAAGGCCTTTTCCAACACAACCAAAAAAAGAGAACCATTTTAAAAAACTATTTCCTATTTTCAAAATTTTTAAAAAAAGGGAATTTCCTAGAAATGGAATTAAACCAAAAAAAAGGGGGGTTTTAACCCACAACAGCAAAGTCCCAAAATTTTTTGAGGGAAAATTTAAATTTCGGGGAAACCCGGGCATTTTTTTCCAAAAGGCATTTTGGCCTAAAGGAAAAATAAAAAACCCCTTTTTTTCCCAAAGCCTTAGGCCCCCAAAACCTTTTAAAGGGCCCAAAACCTTTAGGCCAAATCCTTTTAGGGCCCAAAACCTTTAGGCCAAATGAATTTAGGCCAAAAGCCTTTTAAGGGGGCCAAAAAAACCCTTTTTGGCCAAAAGACTTTTTTAAAGTTAAAATTTTTTTAAAACCCCCTTTTTTAAAAATGTTTTTGCTGTTTTTCCGGAAAAAAGGGTTTAAAATTTTAATGATGCTAATAATGGGATTTTGTATGTTTAGTTAAATGTATTTTAATACCTTTTTAAATTAAAAAATCTTTTCCCCCAAATTTTCTACTTCCCAATTTTAGCAGACTTCCCCTTAACCTTTTACCCCTTTTTTATGTTAATTTTACATTTCCCCAAAGGGTTTTTTTCAAATTTTTACAACCCAACCTTTTTTTAAAGTTGGGGGGTCCAGGGGCCCCCCCCGGGGTTTGGATTCCCCCTTAAACTGTAGGTCCTTCCCTTTACCTCCCAAACACCCAAACCCTTACACATTACGGAAATGCGTATAACCCCCAAAAGGGGATAAAACGGGGTGCCCAAAATTAAAAAAATTTTTGTAAACCCTTTTTTTTAACCAAAATAAAATTTTTTTTTCCCGGGACCTTTTTTATTTTAAATTTCCCAAAAAAGGGGCACAAAACCCCCTTAAAAATTTTTTTTTTATTTTTTAATTTTTTTTAAATTTTTTTTAAATAAATAAAAATTTTTTCCCCCTTTCTAAAAATTTTTTAAATTTAATTTTTTTTAAAAAGAATTAAACAATCCCTTCAATTTTTAAAAAAAAATTTAAATTAAAATCCCCATTTTCCCACGGCTTTCGCTCACCCTTTAAGGTTTTTTTAAATTTTTTTTTTTTTAACAAAAAATCAAACCATTTTTTCAAAATTTTATACCTTTAACCTTTTAAGAAAAAAAAATTTAAAATTTTTAAGACTCTTTTTAAAAAAAAAAACTTTTTAAAAGAAAAAAAACAAAAAAGAGACATTTATTTTTAAAAATTTAAAATTATTTCTGATAAAAACTTTTTTAAAGTTTTTAAAAAAATAAGGGTTTTAAAAAATAAAAATTTTTTTCTTCATAAAACAGAAAATTTTTTTTAAATCAATCATAAAAAAAGGCAAACAAAGGGAAAAAAGGGGAAAATTGGGGGTTTTCCTCATCTGAAACCCCTTTGCGGGGCCCCGCAAATTTTAAACCATGGGCTAAACCAAAAAAAAAAACAATTTCAGACACTATTGGGGGAAAAACCCTTTGGGATGTTAAGAAGCCCCAAATTTAAAATACACCTTTTAAAAAAAAAAAAATCAAAAATTTTAAAAAAATAAAAATAAAAAAAAATCCTTTTAAAAAATAAAATATAAAAATAAAAATAAAAAAAACTAAATTTTTTTAAAACCGCCCTTTTCCTCAAAATTTCTCGCAAAGGGAAGACCAATTGTTTAAAAAAACCCCCCCCCAAAAAAATAAAAACAACCAAAAAATAAAATTTAAAAACCCCCTCGACCACCCAGGCTTTTCAAAAAAAAAAACGTTTTTAAAAATTTTTTTTAAAAAGGTTTTTGAAAAAAAATTTTTTCCCTTTTCCCCCCAAACTAATTTTTTTAAACTCCCCCAAAAAAAACAAAATTTTAAGAAAACTTTTTTAACTATAAATTTTTTTCTTCTACCTCCACCAAATTTCATTTTAAACTAAATTAAAAAATTTTTTTTTAAACCCCCCCCCCCGCCCCTCCATTGTTTTTATGCAGTTACATTTTAAAATGCCAACTTTTTTAAGGGTTTTTTGGAGGGGCATTTACGGGCTCCAAAAAAATTTAATTTTTTAAAGACACCGGGACTGAGCTGTATAAATTTTTATTAATTTTGAGATTTTTGGGTTTCCCTTTTTTCCCCCAAACCCCTTTTAGAAATTTTAGTCCCAACCTTTTTTGGCTATCTGGGATTTTTTTTTTTTCTTTATTTATTTTTTAAAATTTTTTTTTTTCCTAATCTCAAAAAATTTTTTTTTTCCCATTTTTAAATCCATCACCACATTTTCAAAGCAATTTTAAATAAAAAAAAAATAATAATAAAAATAAAAATAATAATTTTATTTTTATTTTTATTTTTTAAATTTATTTTTAAATTTTTTCCCGACCCAATTAAAAAATTTTTAAAATTTTTTAAAAAAGAGAAAAAATTAAATAATTAGTTTTTTTAAAATTTGACCCCTTTTTCCGCCTTTCCCCGCAATTACTCAAATCACTGAAAATTTCCCAAAATTTAAGGGGTTTTTTTGGGCATCTTGATGGGCCCCTTTTCCCTTTTAAAAAGGGGAAAAGGTTTTAGGGAGGGCCTTTCACTTTAACCCCGGGCCCGCACTCAGCCTACCCAACCCACACTGCTGTAAAATCCCCCCCTCGTGAACTAGCCCCAAACTTTTTTTTTGTTTGGGTCATGTACGTGTATTTCAGCAACTTTTTTTTTAAAAATTTTTTTTCCGCACCAAAGTCCCTTTCTACCCGTTGGATGTCTCCGAAAAGTTATCCAAGGAGAAAAAATATCACCCTGAATCAGGCTTGTATTAGATTTTCAAAAAATGTAAGTGATTTCATGCGGGAAACATGCACCCCCCAAAAGTTTTTTCTTTATGGGGAAAAGTCCCCCTTTTATATGAAAATTTAAATTTTTTGTTTTAAAAAGTTTACTTAACTGCAAGTTTCACATATGCATTTTTTAACCCTTATTATCCAAACGATCTTGCTTTATTAATGTGGACAGTAGTCGGAAGAAAATCTCCCCATGCAAGGGGATATAGTTTTTGATTCCGTGCCATCTTAAAAACAACTTTAGAAAAATTTTTTCAAATTTAATAAATCACGTGGGGGTTTTTTTACACACAAAAATATGTTTTTTACAAGAACATAGTTTTTGTAGTACATGAACAAAAAATTTTATAGTACCAATTTAAGAAAGAATTTTTTATTTGGTACGAAAAAGTTACCTTAAATTTTTGGTTTAAATTTTTAATATAAATTTAATAACCCTCTTTTAAGTAGGGGCCCATTTATAAACCAATTGTAGTAAGTAAAGCTTGAATTTTTATTAAGTTCAAATGAGTGTGTCAAACATATATTTTAAAAAGGGGAATAAAAAAAATTCACTACATTTATGTTATATATTGGGAATAATATATGCCCCCCCAAAGTTGGGGTAATATTGTGTCCCCCCATAACCCCCACCCGCCCCCCCTCATTGGAAATAAATTGTCCCAAAAATCAAATCCCACCGGGTGTACAAGGGGATTTTTTCCCCCAAAATGGACCCCACCTCAAAATACCAAATGTAGGTACATTCAAACTAAAAAAGTAAAATTCCTCATTCCGGGGTTTATTGGGAAATTTATGTATGTGTACTACTAAACGGGGATAAGTCACAAAGGGAAAAAAAACCCATTGTATGACTATCAAGATATCGGGGAAACTTTATTTTGTGTTGGGCGAGGGAGTTTGTAAAAACCTATTTTTAAGGGGTTTTTTAGGGGATTTACTCCCAACCATGGAAAATTTTGAAAAAGGAATTTTTCTAAAACATTTTTTGGGTTCCCTTAAGCACTTTAAAAAAAAATAGATTGTTAAGAATCTTTTTTTAAGTTTGATCAAACATCTTTCACTCAAATTCAAGTATATCAAGGGGAATTTTTAACAAAAATGGGGGAAGGCACATTTCGATGGGGGGAAAAAAATTTGGTAATACCCCACCCTACAACCCCTTCCCCTTTCCCAGTCACGCTCAATGAGTGACCCCCGATAAAAACTAGGATAGACAAACCTAAATTAGATTATTTCCTCAGAGTCTACAAACAACTTAAATCAAACAAATAAACATCCCGCCCCCCGCAGTTAATTCATCATTGTGAAAGGGGAAAAGCCAGTCAACCCAAAGAACGTTTTTCGGGCATTCCGGGAATCGAACCCGGGACATTTTGTCATATACAAACACGCTACCAAAATGAGATAAGGGGTCGGACTGTGTATTTAAAACAACATTTAGTACGGTTTATGTGTTGTTGCAAAATAATTTATATTCGTGATAAAATAATTACACCTTGACACAAATAAAAAACTGGTACTTGTATTTAAAGCTGTAAGCTACCTGGTCTCATAAGTCATCGCCCTCAAAAAAACTTTTTTTGATGAGCGGAGGTCGGGGGGTATGGTTTTTTCTTTATATTCATTCATTATTAAATTATAAAAGACTTGGAGATTTTAAAAGTATTTATTTAATGATCAAAATATAGTGTAAAATTTTTATAGAGTTTGGCCCTTCCATTTTTCTGGTACAAAGGCTCCTTCATCTAAAATTTGGGAAACCCCCGGTCTAAGCCCAAAATATGTTTAAAGCTTTTAAAAACACGCTCGGTAGCTTTGTCATTCAAGTATTTATATTTAAATTTTAAAACCCAAAATTTGGGGGGGGTTCGAGTGATTCTAAGTCTCTATAAGCAGGCCCCCCGTGTAATAACCCATCTTTTTGTTAAGAGACTTAAAAACTAAAACGAACTTAACTACCAAATGGTGGCACTATTAAACATTTTCTTTATACAATGTATGGAACAACTAGGGTTTTGCTTTTTTCAAATGGGAAAATAATGGCCTTTTAATATGTTTGTTTTTTAATATAAAAATCTAAAAAGGAGCCTATGTAAAAAGACCACTTTTTGTCTAATGTTTTAGTTTTAAAGAAATAAATTTTTTGTTTGTATGAAATGATTAGGGGTTATGGGAAGGGCCCCCTTTTTACCCACCCCTTGGGGCGCCACTGGTTTTTTAATAAAAACCTTAGTGAGAGGTCATTTATCATAGATACAATTAATTTATAAAATATGATAGTTTTTTTTAAAAGGTTTTATGAAATTATAATGCCCCTTTTTCTCGTCAAGTGAAAAAAAAAAAGTTATCCCTTAGTTTTATTTAATTAAAAGGGGGCTAAACTTTTTGTTCAAAACCCTTTTAAAATGTTAGATTATATATAAAATTTAATAAGAAAACTTTTTTTACCTGGTTAAAGAGTCCTCATTTTTTATTATTTAAATCTAAAAAGTATAGTATTTATCTTAAAAAGTAAAAAAAATTTTAAATGTAATTTAAAAAATACAAAAATGTACATTTGTATATTTAATATGAGTATTTTCACTGTCTAAAATAGTTTTTCAAATAAATAGTAAGCTCTAATGTTGTTTTTTTTATTGTATCTTCACCCAGCAATGCTTTCCCCCATTTTTAATAGCAATTAGAAGGTAGGGATTTAGGAAATAAAAATAAGAAGTACCCTCTTTGCTTGAAAAAAAAGGGAAACTAAATTTGGGAAAAATTACCTTTAAATAACCGTGTAATTGAGCAGAGCGCGGAAAGCACATTTTTTTCCTCGATTCATTATTTTATAAAAAATCTTCTTTTAAAAATGAAGATGAAATACATATTTTAAAAAAATTTAAAATCACTAAACTTACACAAAAATATACAAATCAATACATTTTTTAGTCTAATAAAGCAAAAAGGGTAAGCAAGAAAAGGACCCGCCAAAACTCGTGAAACTCAAAACAAATTAGTTAGTGGGGTTTTAAAAA
The DNA here is from genome assembly GCA_039000515.1 of Timema cristinae. Taxonomy (NCBI): domain Eukaryota; kingdom Metazoa; phylum Arthropoda; class Insecta; order Phasmatodea; family Timematidae; genus Timema; species Timema cristinae. The sequence continues at coordinate 31,840 of JBCFYV010002273.1, forward strand.
GAACCAAAGAAAATGCCGGGAACAATGAATTTTTTTATGGGTTTTTTTTTAAGGCGTTTCTATTATTAGGAAGGAGGGGGGAAAGGACTGCGCCAAACCCACCCTTTTAAAGTCTCTTGTAAGTGCGACGGAGAAGAAGAAAGAGAAGATTTAGCCTGTTTGCCACAACTCAAGTTGGCCCCCCATTGCGAAAAAAAAAAATTTTTTGTCTAATCGTTTTGCTCTTTTTGTGCTCTATTGCCCGAACATAAAATTTTTGCTGTGAAACTGGCCAATTTAAAAAAATTTAAAATGTGGGCCCCCTGAGCTCAAGCTAGCCCACCACATTTGAAAAACACAACATAACAAAAAATTTTTTTAAGTCAATCCATTGTGCTCCATTTGTCTAATTTCCCGAAAATGAACATTTGTGCTTTAAAATTAGAAAAAACTAAAGAACAATTTAAAGGGGCGGGGGTAACTAGATTTTTCCTTATACCCAAAACCGTAGAAAAAATGAATTTTAAGCTGCCCGCCCCATTTTTTAATATCAATGTAACAAAATTCTGTTTTCACCCTCGTTTGTTTTTCGTTTGTGCTCAATGTCCAAAAATAGATTTGTGCTCTAAAGTGCCCAAAAAAAATATTTGCGCTCAAAAATTAGAAAATCAGAAACAGTTAATGTGTGGGCTAGCTTGAGCCTAGTTGATCGCCTTCATTAAATTTATCAAAAGGCCTGATTCACACCCCCAACGTTAATTTTTGGTTACTATAGCCAAACTAAAACAAACAACGTGAATACAGAATTTGTTACATTGAATTTTTAAAAATGTGGGCGCCAGCTTTAACTATATTTTTCTACAGTTTTTTTTTATAGGGAAAGGTAAGTTAGCCCGCCACTTAAAAGCTCTTTAGATTTTCTAATTTTAAAGCACAAATTTTCATTTCGGCACATATGAGCCAAATGGAACACAAATTGGGTTTACTTAAATAAATTTTGTTTTGTTGTGTTTTTCAAAATTGGCGGGGTAGCTTGACTCAATTGGCCCACCAAATTTAAAAATTTCAAAATTCCATTTAAAAAAAAAAAAAAACACAAATGTTTATGTTCGGCACAATGAGCATAAATAAGCACAAACGATAGACAAAAAAAATATTTTTTTTCGGCAAGTGGGGGCCAACTTAGTCACTCTGTTGCCTCTAGTCTATAAATGCACTTTTGGAAAGGGGGGAAACAAGCGATCCTAGCGGTGAGATATTTTCGCAACCCAAACTCTCAATTTTTCCCCTCTGGCCTCGCTGCATCCATTGGCATTTCGGAGGTCCACTTCTACATCGTAAGTTTTTCTTACCCTAGGAAGTTATCTCCTGAAAGGCTACCCCATTTTTTATTTTTAAAGTTTTTATGAAGACTTAAAAAAAGACCAAAGACAATTCCATAAAACTTTGTATTTTTTTTTCTAGTTTAAAAAATTCCCTGAAAGCTTTGCAAATTTCTAGGATAAATTAGATAAAGTTTTTAAACAAAGACCTATTGTGTTAACATGCCCAGTTGTTAATAAACACCGAAAAAAAATAGTTTTCACTGTTTGAAAAAAATAACGTACTAATTTTATATAATAAAAGTTAAATAATTCTAACAATAAAATAAGTTTAAAATTTTAAAACCCAAAAATTTAAATTTATATATATAATTTTATATATATACCATTTTAATATTTTCTGGGAAAAATTTATTTTAACGCCTATTATTTATATATTAATTTTAATACAAAAGATAAAAAAAAATATTTCAAAAATTCTCATAGCCTAAACAAAAACGGGCTACTTCAGAAAACTTAAAATGGGGGGTTGAAAATTGGTTTCCACTTTTTATTTTTTCCTTTTTGGAAAAATTTGTCAAAATCCCATAATTTAAAAGTACCATATAATTTTTTCCCACGTAAACGATGCTGAAATGGGGTTTTTTTATTTTTTTTCCTTAAATTTATGACCGTGAATAAAAACAAGGGGAAAAAAATCGGAATCTATATAAAAAAAGGGGATATAGGTTTTGTGAACTAATATTATTGTATGTAGGAATTTTTAAATTTTTTTAGAAATATTGTAACACCTTGCATCAGTTGTGCTTCTATATTTAAAATGAAACAACTAACAATAATTACTTTTCCCAAGATAAACCAAGGGTTTTTAAAATTTTCATTTTAGGCCAAAAGACTTTTGGCCAAACCCTTTTTGGGGAAACCTTTTAGGCCAACTCCTTTTTGGCCAAACGGGGCCTTTTAGGCCAAAAGCCTTTTGCCAAATGCCTTTTTTTGGGGCCAAACGCCTTTAGGCCAAACGCCTTAGGCCCAAAACCCCTTTTTGGCCCAAAACCTTTAAAAGGCCAAATGACTTTTGGTTTCATTTTTAGGCCCCAAAAGCCCTTTTGGCCAAAAGCCTTTTAGGCCAACTGCCGCGCCCCGATATTTTTTCAAAAACACTTTTCCCAAACCCTCTTCCCGAGTGTTTAGATTTTAAAAATGTTTTTGAAAAAGTCCGCGTGTAGCCAAATTTTCATTTTGTAAATTTCCATACGACGGGTTCTATCACGTATTTTTTCTTTTTTTCAAGGGGCATGCGCATATTTACTTTTTCTGTGATTGGTAGTCCGTAAAAACGAGTCCGAGAAAGTTAAAGTGGGGGAACTTCAAAGGAGTAAGGGGCTTAAACGGATAAAGGACTCGGGCCAGAGCAATTGATATATAGCATCGATTTTTTTACGGACCACGGGCTACGGAACCCCGGACCTACGATACGATCTGTGTCAGGCCTTTAACTTGACATGACCGGGGCAAATGCAGATATGCCCACACAACAGACTTGAGTTGACGTGAATCAAAACACTCATTTTTTGCTCATTTCTCTCAGCATAATATAATCCGGCAGCATTATTGGGTTTTAAATTTTGAATCCGATTTAATGAAATTTTTTTTGGGTTCTGGCATTATTGCTATCGAAAAGAAAGAAAACAGGGTAAAATACAATGTGAAAGAAAGAAATGACAGCAGTTTCATACGTTTAAAAAAATCTTTACAGCTGAGCATTTAAAAACTACTTTCGACTAACCAAACCGATTTCAAATATATTTATGATTTAAAACCACAGACATTTAAAAACCAAAAGACAAAAGGGGAAACCAATCAACTGAAGAGAAACTTTTCCTCTTTTTAAAGGAAAAATTATAAAATATCTACAATAAAAAAAAAATTAAAATTTTAGCAACTTAAAATCAAAAAAGTTCAACTTTGTTCATAAAATAAGAGCAAATTTCATATTTTTACCTTTTCCTTCAAAATTTTCCCGATTTAAAGTGCGGAAAGCAAAGAATAAATAAAGCTTTTTTGGGCAAATATTTTTTATATATTGGGCCCCCAAACCCATTTAAAAAAAGCAACGAAATATTAAAAAAAATCTACACGGGCAGTCATATAATAAGTTTTTTTTTAATAAATTTTTTAAAAAATTTAAAAATTACAAAAAAAATTTAAATTTTAAAATCTTAGCTTTTGTAAAAAGGGTAAAAGATAAAAAAAAAAAAAAAAAGGCAAGTAGCTAAAAAACAAAATTTATTAAAACCCTTTCTGGTGTTTATTATTTTAAAAAAAAAAAAAAAAATTTAATGTCCCTTTTTAAAATTACTGAAAAATCTCTTTCCGAAATTTAAAGTTTTTCCCGAATAAACTTTAGTTACTGTTTTTTTTTCCGGGTTGGAAAGAAAAAATCTTTTTCTGCTGAATATTTGTGTAAGTGTTTGCGGGTAAACTGTCCCTGAGGTGGGTTTACTTAAATCAAGAAAAAAGAAATGAAAAAAATTTTCCATTACATCTTCTGCTTCCGACAAATCGCAAATAATTTCCGCTTGACTGATTTCTGCAGGCCCTGGACTTAGCTGTTTCTTTGGGCTTCATAAAATCGAATCAAAAAAAAATTTTCAGCCCACCCTTTTGGGACCAAATCACTCGCAAACTCTTCTCTTTCTTTCTTTTTTCCTCTCAATTTATTTTGCCTGCCCCCCGAAAAAAGGCCCCAAAGGGGGTGGGATCATTTTTCACTTTTTTCGTTTTTTTTCACAAGAACCTCATTACAAAACAGTTTCCTTTTCACATTGCGGCGGGCCCTTTTTTCGCTGAATTTTCTCAAAAGGGACTCAGGGAATTCATTTTTTTCCCCCTCGTTCGTTGTTTCCCGGGGTTCAAATTTTTAAAGAAATGGTTGCGGGAAAAGGACATTTGTTTCACTGTATTTCCAACCTTCGAAAAAGTACTTCAGTTTCCACTTCTTGATAAATTAAAATTGCTTTTTAAAAAACAACTTCTGTAGGAAACTCTTTAATTTTTAATCCAAGCATTTTTTGCTTCACCCCCTACAAAAAAACAAACAAAAAATAACAACTTTTTTAATTTCCTTTTTGGGATGAATAATAAAACCCTTATTATTAAATAAATAAAAATTTTTTTTTGTGATAAATCATAATCTTTTTATTGACAAAAACATAATCTTATTACTGATAAAAGAATTTTATTTTTGATTAATTTTAAAATTAACTAAAAATGTAAATATTTTTCAGTTTTTGGGCCACGGGAAATAAACAAGTCAATGGAATACATTTACCGGTTTTGGTCCCAGAAGCGTTTCACGTTTTTGCAATGACTTTTTTGGCGGTGAAATTTAGGGAACGTTTTGCAATTTTTGGGAAAATCCCAAAGACCCCTACAGCGAGAAAATTTGAAATTTTTTGCTGACGATTTTAAAAATAAATGAATTTTTGATCATTTTTTTTGGTGGCTTTAGGGAAAGGGCACGTAAAAATTAAAAGGGGCTCCCCAAATTTCGGGGTTCAATTTTTTTAATTACAAGAAAACCTTTCTATAATTTTTTTGGGAAATTTGGAAATTTGAAAAATTATAAGTTCATTAGTCGATTTTGGGGTTTCAAAAGGGGTTTTTTAAAGTGGTGGAATTTTTTTAAAAATTTTCTTTTTTTAATTTCGTTTAGAAAAGGGAAAAAATTTGCCCCCAAAATGACCCTTTTTGTACGAAGGAGGGAAAATATGCCCTACTTTGCTTTTTCCCCGATGAAGCTTTTCCTCTATTAAATCATGTTAAAGCGCCCTTTTACCAGGAAATAAGTTTTTCAAGGGGAAAGACAGTGCAATTACAGATTATCACGGGGAAAAAGATAGTGGAGGGGAAACCCTTTTGGCCCTTTTAGCTGCTCGTTGGGGGGTTTTTTACCAAAACCCTTTTTGAAAAATTTTTTTTAAAAAATTTGGGTTTATTAAAGGGGGTTTAAGGGGCCCCTTGGTTCTCCATAACTACCTCAAGGGCCAAAAACTATCGAAACTGGGGGTTTATATGAATGGGAGAAAAAAATTATATAAAGGGGCGTCTTTAAAAGGGTACCTTCAAAAAGTAAAGAAAGCTTTTGAAGTTAAAAGAGGCCCCTTTTTTCTTACCTTCAAATTTTAGAAAATGGGGAAGTACCTTTTTCATTGGGCAAAAAAATTTTTAGTCAAACTTCCCCAAAAATAAAAAAATGGGAAATCATAGCTATAGTAAAAAATCTTGTATTTTTTTTAACATTGTAATAAGCTCATTTTTCCCTCATGTAATTTTTATTTTTAATTAATTTCATAAAAAATTTTTTAGTTAGGAGTAATAAATGTTAAAGTTATTTTTCTTTGGGTTGTTATTTATTCCCTTTTCCCCCTTTTTTGGTAAAATCTATGGTCTTCCACTACAATGACATGTTTTGGTGATGTTAAAAAACCATCTTCAAATCCCAAATTTTTAATAAAAAGAACTAATTTAAATTCTTTCCATCTAAAATTTTTTGGGAAATTTTTTAAAAAGGGTTTTTTTGGATAAACCCACAAAAAGTTTCCCTTTCCAAAAAACATCTCAAAATTTCACAAACTTTACGATAGTATGAATTAAATTAATTACTTTATTATAAATATGATTTGAAATGGTGGAAAAATCACATAAACAACATCGTAATTTGGGAAAACCATAGATTAAACCCAAAAGGGTTTAGATTAAGGATGTTACTAAAGCAAGCAAAGTAAAATGATTTATTCTTTTTAAAAAGTTTTTTTATGAAAAAAAATTTTTTTAAATAAAAAAAAAATAAAAATTTAAGTTATACAAATTTGTTTCAAATTTGCCTATTTAAAAGTTCAGGGCTAGCTGCTATTTCAATCCCAAAATTTTTTTTTCATCCTGGCGTTTTTCAAAAATTCTTGTTACTTGTGTCATACAATTTCACTGTCTCTCGACGTCTCTACAATTGCTCTTCCAAAGACATTTTAAAATTGTTTTTAAAAATATTAAACTGGGTTTTTAAAAAACAAGTTTTTTTATTCGAGAACAATTTTTTTTAATAAAATAGAGACACTTTAAATAGAATTAAAAAAAACTTTTAAAATTTAAAACTTTTAAAAAAAAATGTTTTTAAAATGAAAATGGTAGACGTAAAGGTATGAAAAAAACTGTTTTACGGCTGGAGATAGTGGTTTTTAAAAAAGTGGGGGGGGGAAACAGACTCAAGTTAGTTTTCCCAAATTTGGGCCGTTTCACGACCGACTCCGGTCGCCCGAAATTAAATTTAAGTTCCCGGGCCCAGTCTTGTCGCATTTGGGGCCAAACAAAAAAAAAACATTGTATTTAAAAATCACACTGGGCCCAGTCATGTCAAGAAAAATCCATCCGGTGGCTGTGGCCCGCACCTTTATTTCTGCCTTTAAAAAAGTTGCCAGAACTTCCATACAAATTTAAAATTAAATTACTAAATTGGGGGCAGTAGGGAATTTTTTTTGCAATACTTTTTACTACTAATTTTAAAACTATTATTTTAACAAGAAAATTTCCCCAACTGTTTTAAATTCTATATAATTTAGACATTTTTTCTAAAACAATATTTTTCGACAAAAGTGAAATACAGGGAGTTTTTAACAAAAGTAATATTATAGAGGCAACAAAATCTTTCTAGATTTTCAAAAACATTTTTTAATATTGTTACAAATTATTATGAAAAACCTTAATTTTACAACACTGTAAAATCAACAATTAACTTTCACATTCTACTGAAAGATAAATTTTTATAAATTGTCTAATTTTATAATAAAGGGAATTGAAAAAAAACTAAAGGGAAAGGAAAAATAAACTATTAAGAGTAAATATGATGAAGAAAGCCCACCTAGGAAAGAGGAGATATGTGGGAAAAATCCAATGCACAAAGGTGACATCTTCTTCCTTTCTTCTGTCTTCTATAGTATAAGTAGTCACACACACATTTTAAACACAAATATAATAATATATTCGGGATTGTTGCCTTTATCAAACGCAAAGATGAAAGAAGAGTGGACAAATAACAGAAACACTGGATTACTCCATTTGAATTTAAAGAAAAACTGTTAGATAACACATTAGCTAACTGCTTTTGGGAGTAAATATATATTTCTTGGCTTGATTGTTTTTATATAACCTATTTAAAAATAAAATAAATAAAAATATAAAATAATAAAAATATATTTTAAAATATAATAAATTGAAAAGTTAATCTTATAGAAAAAAAAAACTATATTCGTTGGGCCTGGGGTAATTTTGTTTTTGGGTTTAACCATTGGTGGCCAGTTCCCCAATGTCTAAGTTGAAACGTTCACTGTTTGGGAAATGCCTTAATTTTTTGGGTGGTGTGCATTTTGAAAGTCCTTTTTGGGGGTACACAGGATGGGTCAGGTTTGTCCGATCTTTGTTTTTTGTGAAAAACGATATTTTTTCTTTTCGTTTCCCGAGAGAACCTGAAGGGGGCCTATATATTCTGATCACATGATTTTACGTTTTTTGATATATCAATTATTTGTTTTGCAATTGCAAGCCACCATAAACTGGGGACCCCCCCCCACTACTCCCCCTCGAAACATTCATCACTTACCCCCTTTCCCCAATTGCCGATCCCTCATCCGAAACACTACCTTGAATGGAAACCAACACCAACAATCAAAAAGCTATCAAAGCATAAAAAAAAAACATTGAGGCTCCATACAGTCACTTGAATGGGCAAATACATCACAAGGCACAAAGTCAGCAGCTATCCGACCAACCATCTACAGACACCCCACAGAAAAAATCACAACGGCAGATTAAAATTTTCCTACAACTGAAGTCTCCGCAAACTTCGCCCATTTAATTCAATTGTTCTTCCACAAAATCCGAACTCCACATTGATCTCCTTCCTAAAACTAACGGGAAATGTTTACAGAATAAATAGTGAAATAAATGCTATCGTAGAAGGGCAACTACTTTTAAAAACCCCTAGCTCAAGGGGGGATCCGGGGTATTTGGGGGCCGGGATTGGAGGGTAAATTGGGTTTTTTCATGAGGCCTTTCAAGGGAAAAATTTTAAATAATTTTTGATTAAAAAAGATTTTAATTTATAAAAATTTTAATTTTTAATTTTGGGGGTTTAACAAACTATTGGGAATTAAAAATTTAAATAAAAAAAATAATAATAAGATAAAATAAGAGGACTCCAAAAAGAACCAATTGGACTAACAATTTTGTAATTTTAAAAATAAAATACATAAAACAAAACGCCGTCACAATAAAAGTAATAAATTATACTGCAAAGTGTTTTAGTAATAAAAAAAAAATTTTTTTTAATAAAACTTAAAAATTTAAAATATGGAAAATTTTATTTTAATCCATTACTTGCCTAGAGCTAAGTTGAAATAGTTATTGCCTAATTTGTTTAGTCGTTAGGAAAAGGGATAGGAAGGAAATTTTATTATCTTTCCTTTACAACAAAAAAAGTAGGGTTTTGATATTTATGATTATTTTCTAGCTGAGGGGATGTCGAAACCCCAACCCCCCGGGGATCCACCCCGGCCTTGCCGGGGAAACTCTAAAAATATAGATTTTAGTGCAAGAAACAAATTCACTGTACTTTTAAAAGATGAAAAAAAAACTTTTACTTTTTAAGTAAAATAAACACTTTTTTTTAAATATGATATTTAACGAAATCAATAATGTAATGATCTTGATATTTTAGACACAATTATATTTAACTATATATCATTATTAATTATATTTTTTGAAAAATTTAAAAAAACTAGGGGAAGACTAAATTGATTTTTAAAAAAAAATTTGTAAAAAGGGGTTAAATTGTTTTCCCGGCATCAAACAAACTGTCGATAAACGTAAAAAAAATCTCGAGGGCTAGCGAGACATGGGGCCGAAATGATTTGGAACAACTGTTGACAATTCATGTTTTGGACAAAGTCAGCAAACAGCCGACCAATTGGGGTGCCGGCAAACCGATCACAACACACTGGTTAACATGTTGGAAAAGTTTCGACAACAAGTAAGACCATGTTAAAAAAGCCAATTGGTTTTAAAAAAGTATACAAATATTTTTAAGCAGGTGGGTTAATACCAACCCTAGTAAAAATCACTGGCGACTACCCCTTTCAGGAGGGGAAAGTGACTACATAGAAATGGGTTTACCATTTGGTTGCATAAAACTAATTGACAAAAACTTCAACACGTGTAGTGACCTGGGGTCAGGGGTAAAGGGGTCAGACTTTTGTGCTGGGCCGGGGTCAAAACCTCGGGCCCGGCACAGATTTATCTGATTTTTCCAAAACCCCTTCCTTCACCCCTGACAAAAACACTTGTAAGTGGGAGTGCCAGGGGCCCCCACCCCGGGTTTGATTCACGAAACTGTAGTCCTTTATTTTATCTCACAACACCCTACAACACATTTGCGTAATGCGTAAAACCGAACGGGTATAAGACGCGGTCAATAATAATAATAATAACACGGGGGACAAAGTTTGACAGACAAGTAATCTAATGAAGGAGTGCTTCCAAGTTGTTTATAAAAATAGGACCATTGCTAACGACCAACTGCTACAAAATATTAACAAACATTTTATAAGACTAGGGAAATAGTGGCCTCGACCGTCAACAAAAAACAACATAGAACAACAAAGGATAGACAGCCAACTGGTCGACAAAAAACAACTGGCAGATAAACCCTTTAAGAACCCATAATAGTGGGGCACAAATTAATACATAGCGAATAAAGAACTCGCTAAAGCCCAAAAACCAGGGGGTTTTTTTTTTTTGTATCCAGGGTTTTATTTTCCCACAAAATTTAGTTACATTTCAGGAACGCTGTCATCCTTATTTAATAACAATGTCGATTGATTAAAAAAGTGTGCTTTACTTAACATAAAAAACAATGTCCCTTCTGTTTATGTACAAATAAAAATAATTAAATTTTGGGGTAATTCAAACCAATCATAACATAATAACAGCGAAAATGTAAACCAAATTTTTGAAAAAATAATAGCAGAAAAGGTATGTTCTCTAAGAAGAAAATACAAGGAATTCATACAAAAATAAATTTAAAATTTTTTATTACAATAAAATAATCAACAAAAAAAATACACATTTCTCTAACCATATCACTCACAAGTAGCCTCATTAACGTTTTATCTCCTGATTAATATTACTTTATTTGGAAAGATTTTCACCTGTATTATTTTTAATTGAATGTATTTAGAATCTATTTGGCGTTGTCCCCTTGGCTATTTTTAAAATTAAAAATGCATGCATAATCTATTTGGTGTCTTCTCTCCAACAAATTTTTAAATTTGAGTCTCTAAAAACTATTTGGAATGACACATTTTTGAAAATTGAATTCTTTAGAAGTTATTTGCAGTTTTATTCAAATCTTTTAGCTTCATATTCGAGGATATCAGAAGGTGTGAACTACATCAAAGAAGGGCTAATTATTCCTCGAGGGCAATCACCCCCTCTACACTACCACTTATCGTTTTCCCTTCTCTAAATTTGGAGTGGTCCTTTCCCATTTTTTTAGAATTTATACTCTTTTAAAATGTATTTAAGTAGTCCCCCCTTTCAAATTATTTTGAAATTTTGGGATGTTCATAGAACCTTTTTGAGTAAAGTCCTTTGGAAATTTTTAAAAATTTGGTCCCCTCCAGAAGCTATTTTTAATTGTCCTCACCAGTTTACTTTTTTAAATTTAGATCTCCTGAAAGCTATTTAAAGGGGGTTTTTCCTCCAAAAATTTTTAAAAAAATTTGGGATGCTTCCAGAACTATCTAGACGCTCCTAGTTTGAATTTTTTTCGAAAATTAGATGCCTCTAGAAACATTTGAAGTGTCTTCTCTGGAAAACATTTGAAAATTTTAATTTTAATGTAATAAAGTTATTTTGAGGTTAAGGGCAAGATCTTTCAACATCATATTTGATAATACCAGGGGAAATTTAAAAATAAAATTTGGGTAAGGGGGGGGGAATTTATTCCATTGAGATTATTTTCGGGGGAACAATGCCCCCTTCCCCCGCCCCCTTCTTTCTATCACCACAGATTGCAGTACTACACACATTTCTTAGATGAGTCCAGCAAAATAAAATAATGCTGACCACTCCTGTTGGGAGACTTTCCACGATCCACCATAGACAGGACCTTCCCTCCCCACTAAAAACGAGGGTAAATCCAGTAATTACTCTACATCTCAACGTAACATCTTTTAAAGGTCTGGATCAAAAGGCCATTATTTTACATATGATGTGTGCTCAGCTACAAGTGGAGATTAGCAAGATAAACAGGTATATGCATAGGCCTATACATTTACAAAAGGCTTCACCCAAGTAAAAAAAGATCCGGGGGCTCAACAACCATACATTTTGTGAAAAATAGAATACCCTTAGAATCCATTTTGAAAGGCCTTGTCCATTAATATTTTGAAAATTAGACTCCTTCAAGAAAATTTGAAGTGATCCTCCCCTAGGAAATTTTTTGAGATTTGGATACCCCTAGTAGTAATTATAGTTTTCCTTACCTAGAATATTTAAAATTTAAATTTTTACAAATAATAAAGTGTTTCCCCTATGGCAAATGTTTAAATGTGTATGCTCAAAAAACTATTTATAGTGGCCCTTAAGGGCCTTTAAATTCTCAATGATGGCAAAATTCAAGAAAATTTTCCCGGATTTTTCCCAATTTTACTAGTGAGTGGCCACCCTGAAAATATTACTTGAGGTATACCCCTCACAATTAACTACAAATAACACTTATATCACCTCATGACAAAATATTACTTTTACAAAATAAAAAAAACGTTTGAAATTTTTCCCATAAAAACATATATAAAGTTTGATAAAATCAATCAAACCATTGAATCCGGCCAAGGACGGGTTGAACAGACATATTGGGGACTAACATAATTGTGAAAAATCCACCTGGGTGGCGTAGTTACTAACACGCTAGCTTTGAGCTCGGCCCCGAAAAGGGGAGAAGAGGTTGAATCTGGGTCGGGTGAACGGGGGGGGTTTTTTTTCCAAAAATGGTTTTTCAACTATCCCTCCCGAAAGCGGGTTCCCTTTCCCTTTAATTCAACTTTCCAACCCAATCCACAGCATAATTTTAGTAATTAAAGCGTATAACCCAACAGATAGTAAACGCTGTGGTAAATAAAAATAATTGTGAAAACAATTTTTTGATTCGAGTTAAAAAAAAAAGTAAAAATTCATAATATCTGATTGATTATTTTTGGATTACAATACTTTATCTTGAAATGATAAGTAAAAGGGTTTAGCATGATAGTGTTTTTGGGAAATACCAGCAACAAGAAAACTGCTCACTGAGGCTGTCTGTCAATTAATGTGTAGCTAACATTGTATCACCACTCTCTAACATCAAAAACTTCTTACTGAGGAATGTCTGATTTATGACAATTCATGTGTAGCTAACATTGTATCACCACTCTCTAACACAAAACTGCCTTTAAAGAGGACTGTATGGTTTTTGAGCAATCATGTGTAGCTAACATTGTATCACCCCTCTCTAACATCAACACTGCTTACTGAGGAATGTCTGGTTTATGAGCAATCATGTGTAGCTAACATTGTTTCACCATTCCTCTAACATCAACACTGCTTACTGAGGACTGTCTGGTTTATGAGCAGTCATGTGTAGATAACATTGTATCACCTCTCTAACATCAACAACTGCTTGCCAGGACGTCTGGTTTATTAGCAATTCAAAGCGTAGCTAACATTTTTATCAACACTCCTAAAAAACAACACTGCTTAATGAAGGGCTGTCATTTATGAGCAATTCATGTGTACTAACATTGTATCACCACTCTCTAACACCCAAAACTGCTTACTGAAGAATTTGGTTTATGAGCAATTCAATGTGTAGCTAACATTGTATCACCACTCTCTAAAATTACACACTGCTTACTGAGGACGGCCCGGTTTTTTTAGCAATTCATGTGTAGCTAACATTGTTCAACACTCCTAAACAACAATACAGCTAAATGAAAAACCTTCTGGTTTATTAGCAATTTATGTGTAGATAACATTTGATCACCTCTCCCAACATCACACTGCTTACTGAAGACTGTCTGGTTTATGAGCAATTCATGTGTAGCTAAGATTGTTTACCACTCTCTAAAATTACCCTGCTTACTGAGGACTGTCTGGTTTATGAGCAATTCATGTGTAGCTAACATTGTATAACCACTCTCTAACATCAACACTGCTTACTGAAGAATGTCTGGTTTATGAGCAATTCATGTAGCAAATTCTATTACCATTCCCTAACATCAACACTGCTTACTGAGACTGTCTGGTTTATAAGCAATTCATGTGTAGCTAACATTGTATCAACACTCTCTAAAAACAACAAATGCTGCTGAGGGGCTGCTGTTTATGACAATTCATGTGTAGCTAACATTATATTACCAAATCTCTAACATCAAAACGCTTACTGAGGACTGTATGGTTTATGAGCAATTCATGTGTAGCTAACATTGTATCACCACTCTCTAACATCAACACTGCTTACTGAGGACTGTCTGGTTTATGAGCAATTTATGTGTAGATAACATTTATCACCTCCTCTAACACAACACTGCTTGCCGAGGATTGTCTGGTTTATGAGCAATTTAAAGCATTTGCTAACATTCTATCACCACTCCTCTAACAACAACACTGCTTACTGAGGACTGTATGGTTTATGAGCAATTTATGTGTAGCTAAACATTGTATCACCACTCTCTAAAAATCAACACTGCTTACTGAGGACTGTCTGGTTTATGAACAATTAATGTGTAGCTAACTTTTGTCACCACTCTCTAACATCAAAAACTGCTTACTGAGGATGTCTGGTTTATTATAATTCATGTGTAATAACATGTATCACCTCTCTAACAACAACACTGCTTACTGAGGACTGTTTGGTTTATGAGCAATTTTGTGTAACTAACAGTGTATCACCACTCTCTAAAATCAACACTGCTTACTTAGGAATTTTCTGGTTTATTAGCAATTTATGTGTACCTACCATTGTATCACCACTCTCTAACAACAACACTGCTTACTGAAGACTGTCTGGTTTATGAGCAATTTTATGTGTAGCTAGTAATGTAACACCACTCTCTAACACAACACTTTATTACTGAAGACTGTCTGGTTTATTAGCAATTCCTGTGTGTATAACATTGTCTCACCTCTCTTACATCAAAACTGCTTACTGAAGACTATCTGGTTATGAGAAATACATGTGTATCTAACATTGAATCACCACTCTCTAACATCAACACTGCTTACCGAATAAATGTTTGGTTTATTATCAAAGCATGTGTAGATAACATTTTATCACCTTTTCTAACACAAACACTGCTTACTGAAGACTGTCTGGTTTATTACAATTCATGTGTAGATAACATTGTATCACTTCTCTAACATCAACACTGCTTACTGAAGACTGTCTAGTTTTTGAGCAATTTATGTGTAGCTAACATTCTATTACCACTCTCTAACAACAACACTGCTTAATGACGAGTGTCTGGTTTAAAGAGCAATCATGTGTAGATAACATGTAAACACCTCTCTAACATAACAATCTTACTAAGACTGTCTGGGTTTTTTTCGCAAAACATTGTAGCTAACATTCTATCCCCCCCCCTCTAACAACAACACGCTTCGAAGAAATGTCTGTTATTAGAAATTCATTGTACTAACATTCATTACCACTCCTAAAACCCCCTTTC
>JBCFYV010002274.1:0-41220 GCA_039000515.1 Timema cristinae
TTTAAAATTTTTAGAGTAATAATTTGTATTTTATTTTATGTAATATGTAGCCTACTTATTAAACTACACCAGCGTGAATATCCAACTTAAATGTATAATAACAATTAAAAATAACTATTTTTGTATTTTATTTGAACAATAAGCAATTGTTCTAAGCATTGGTTATGTTGTTGTATCAGGGTCAAGATTTGATCACCTAAAATGTGTCAAAAAATTATCCATAACATGACACAAAAAATTCCAAAAAATTCCCTTAAATTAACAGAATAAACACCAAAAAAGTGAATGCAAACTCTATGAATGCACGAGAATAAATCAAACGCGCACTTTACAAGGGGAAAGAAAAAGGTTAATAATGCACTACCCCAATCAAACTTGCATTCCGTTTAAAGTTATCCTTGATTTATAATTTTTTTCGTGTGAACATTTTTCGTGTGGCCATTTTTCGTGCAGTCATTTATTCTTGTGCGGGCTTTTTACCATGTGGGCATTTTTCCTCGTGAGCATTTTTTGGTGCGAGCTTTTTTCCTGTGAGTATTTATGACCGTGGGTTTTTTCTTTGCGGAATTTTTATGTGCGCTTTTTTCCGGTCATCCTCAAAAAAGACGTACTTAGGAAGATATTGGATCCAAAAATTGATTGTAGCATATCAATTAGAGTGATTAGACATCTGCAATTAAATATTGAATATTTGATCATTTATTACAACAGAAACGAAAGAAAGAATTAATATTAATATATTTAAGAGTTATTTGCCTCAGGATTTATTTTCCGTGACTGGATGAAGTCAGATATATAAGCATGATTTTTACGAGGGTGAAACACGTGTTTTTAAGAGAGTTTAAATTTTGATAAATACTGTAGCAGATTCCAAAGAAGATAATTAAACTGACATATTTAGTTATAATACGCTTCAATATCTACTCACCGTATTAATATGTTCTTTGATTCCCTCGCCATCCTGTTTGGATAAAACATTCAAAAACAATAGCAGGGTGGCTTCAACACGAGCTTTCAATTATATTCCTGATGCGCAAAGAAGTCTAGAATGGACTCGACCCAGCGACCCGCTGCGCTCGGAGTTGCCAAGCGGCGTTTCTGCGACCCTTACTTTCCCTTCACCCCGCAAGCTGTTCTCACTACCTTGTTTCCCTTTCACCTTGCTTTCATCCGTCTCTCTCTCGCCCTCTCTCTCTATATATATATATGATTCTGAGTTTATCACCTATTTTGTTTTTGTTCCGTTCAAGTCAGGTTTGAGGGTATAAAAAGGCTGTTCCTCAGTTTCACGGTATGGCAATCTATCACAACTTAGCTCCGAAGAAGGGACCCCTGATAACTCGCTCAAACGACGGAACCATGCAGTATTGGGCGTGGGATCCACTACCGCGCCGTCCAGGAGGATGTTCTGCAATTATATAAGTATTCTGTCGTCGTTTTCAAGTCTATTTGACTTTAGAGTCTAGTCTTTGTAAAACAAAATTTGTTTCTTTTGATAACGATTCGAGACCAGAGTGTGAGTACTAATATAAGTAAATGTACCGAAAAAAAGTTAACGAGAAAAAAATACTAGTATCGATATTAGTAAAGTATTGATATACTTTTTTTTACATCCCTACTAGTATGGTATGATTTACTTGTGAGGGAGAGTTCAGAGATCAAATCCCGGTCGGGTTTATTGGGTGAGATTTTTTCTAAATGGTTTCCCAATCATCTTGTTCCACTCAAATGTGGGTACATTTCCTCTGAGTTCTAATTTCCTCATCCATACACCATTTATGCACATAATTATGTGCTTAACGACGTTGACTACTTGGAGCTGCGAAGCGGGTTGCATCTGAACTTGTCACACCTAAACACTCAAAGCACTATTGTACTAAATAGAAAGAGAGGGAAGAAAATTAGCAATCTGCCATGTGAGCTCTTTAGTTTATCCACTGATAATATTTCCCCTTTTCCTCTGACGAGTTTGCATACTCACTATACTGTTGAAGCATGGAAAACATTGACTTGGGTTTATAATTACCTTTTTCTTATTTTCTATTCTATCCAGACAATTGATGCCACGGACATTTTTTAATCTACATTCTGGCAGGAAGACTCCCACAGGACATTTTAGTGACCAAGCTAAATAACATAAGTTGTAGATTTATATTAAAAAAAAGATTCGTTCAGTTATATATTTATATATAATAGCGTTTATTACCCGCTCGGATTATACGCTTATACACTAATTGCTCTGTTTTTAAGGGATTAGGAAGGTTTAGTTCAAAGGAAGTGCACCCGAATTTGCGGGGTGTGAGATTGTAAAACTATTTAGGAAAAATCACCTTCAGTTCACCGGACCGGGATTGAAATCCAATTACCCTGTCTTCGTAACACAAGTGTAGCACGTTAGACCACGTGGCTATTGAAGCGGGTAGTAATATCTTGATGACTGCATTGGAATGGGGGTGATAAGATACTAAAAAAAAAATTAAAAATGTGGATGAAAGTGACTTCCATTCCTCTAATAAAATACAGTTTATCACCTTTGCTCATTTGGTAGTGTGTCTGTCTACTGAGCTAAGTGTGCCGGGTTCGATTCCTGGAATAGCTGAAAGGGTTATTATTGGTGAAATATGGGTTCCCCTTACAGAGTGATGAATTAACGGCTGGAGGATTGGAAGTTGTGTCTGTTATATACTTAAGTTTTTTGGTTGTTTTTAGAACACTGTGTCCTACTACCCGTTCGGATTATACGCTTATGTACTAACATATCACGCTAATGTTTTTAGTGATTAGGAAGGTGGTATTTTGAGGAAGTGTACCTGTATTTGCGTTGAGGGAGAATGGAAAACAATTTTGAAAAAATCACCCTCAGTACTCCTGACCAATATTCGAACCCAAATCTCCCTGTCATCGGTGGTCTAGTCTACTCCGAGAGTAGCGCGCTAGAACCACGCGGCCACCGTAGCGTGAACATGCGCTTTTATATTTTGATAACGTGAAGAATTTATTTAATTCTAGTGTGTGGCTAGGCTGAGATGTATAAACAAGGTTTAAAAACATTTCCACCGAGAAAATGTGTTTTCATTGAAATAAACGCAACTTTAATGTAATTTTTCGTACAGAATCAACAAGATTCTCGAAGAGAATGCCATCAGGATGTGTTCATCCTTTAAGATTCGTTGCTAGTAAACTACTTAATCTTGTTATTATTATTATTATTATTATTATTATTATTATTTCAAACTATGATCTCAAAGTGTAATTTTTATGTGTGACGTGTCTAAAGTATCCTTCCATGCAAACTAGACATTAAGAGGAACAGTAAGTTTTATAAAAAGTGTGCGTGGAGAAAGAGTGATAAAATCTAGCCTCATTACACCCAGCCGGGACTCGAACTCTGACCTACTCGTCACCAGAAAACCAATAATCTTCCCCACACCTCCAGCATAGAGTATAATTTTATGTGTACAGTCCGTTTCTCCTGGATGTTAGCAAGTTTACCTTGACAGCTTAAAAGATAGGACCATACTGTAATCGGTCAAGTTAAGTCTTCTACCTTTAAGAGTAAACGGGGTGTACATAAATAATTTATTTTATTAGTAACGTTACGGTACTTTTATTGTATTAAAATTGCAAATTTGTTAATTAAAATTGTGTTTTTCTTACAAGGCTTCATTATATTACTATAGCTAATTAAAATAATTTTTTGTAAGTTATCAATATTATTAGTACTGTACATAAGTTTGGTGTGTTATCCTTGGAATGAGACGGGATCATAAGACATCTGGTTTTAGCTGTAATACCTTCCTAAGTTTCTATTAATTAAATTAATAAGATTTCCACTTAAAGGAGCCCTATAAAAATCAATTCCCCCTTCACTCCGTCAACCCTTATGACAACAGCACCAGGATCCACCCTAGTCTGGGCCAACCTCAACAACCAAATTGAATTCTCATCCCCGAGATAAGTTGCAAGTTCATGTGTACTAAAATATATAAGATAACAATAGAAACGTATTTAGAAAACCATACATAAGTGTAACAATGCCCTGCACTTTTGGATAGTAACAATACATAGTCATATCTGTGGAAACCACACGTTGTCAAACTAAAGCCAAGTCGGTTAGTAATTGTATCGTACATTTATTCACGTTATTATACGTTATTATATTAGTGCACGAGGTCTAAAGGGAAGTAATATTTATATTAGAGGGTAATAACAGGCTGATACAAATAAATCAGAAATTCAAGTACAAGTTAAAACATATAGTTCAGGTCCAGGCCACTCGTATGAAAGTAATCTCCTCACTTATCAATTCATTGCTTCATTCTAAGGTTGAGAGAAATGAATGCATCTTCATCCGATGAATCTACATCAATAAGTCCATTGATTCGTTCCGATGAGACTATTGAAGGAATTAGTTCGGCTTCATCCACTGAGTCTCTTTCGATTGGTTCCTTGATTCGTTCCGAGGTAACAGTCGAAGAGATGAGTTCATCTTAATACAATGAAGCCCTCTCGCAGTAAAAAGGTATTGTTGTTTCATGATTTAAAAAAATCTACAGTGGAAAACTTATTAAGAACAAAGTGCAATGTTCATCCGCTTCACAAATATGTATACTAGATTTGTATAGTAACTTTAAGTCAATCAACAAATGGATTTAACATGTTTCCATGGGGATGAATATTAAATATGTTTAAATAATTTGTCAACTAGTAAAAAATTGCAAAGTTACCCTGACTGGACTGTATCATGAAGCCATTAAGCTGCATATTGAACCCTCCAGCCCTTAATCTCAGTTTTCTAGAACAAAGCCTCTACTATTAAATTCAAGTAGCCTCTCATTTGTCCTCAGGATGCTATAAAGCGCCGGGGATCAAGCCGGGACCTCTTGATCGGTAGCCCAGACCACAGAGGTGGTCTAACATGTTGAAGTTGTACAATATATATATATTCCTTGGATTGAAAAATGACACCTGAACAATTGGGACTCGAGCCTGGGAACTTTAGCTTCGATTTGCATTCGATTTCCGTGTTTGGGTGTCATTTTTTAATTGAAATGAAACTATATTTAGATGGAGCTATAACAGTAATTATCAAATATGATAGCTTAGCAATTTATCCATCAAGAAAATTAGAAATACTATCCTAGCTAAATTTATAATGATCGTCCCGTTCTCCGAACCGGATGTCCGGATGCCTTACAAAAGCGTAAGGACCTTCAGACCTAAAAGAGCAAACGAACTCCTTTGGACAACATCGGTCGAGGATCCCCCCCGTGGCACTCTAGGGCAAAATTCAAAATTGGCTGGTGGCTCTGTTTCCTAGTTCTGGTGACCCTGTTTTCCTTACTCATGGCGTTCACTGTCTTCAGAGCTAAAGTATGTCAACACTACACAAAAAACACTGTTCAAAGTTGGGATTTTTTCAAGCTCAACGTATTCATCTATTAGGTACCCACCAAGCACCTCCCCTTTTCAAACACCTTTTAAGATACAGCTGATTCATTAACTAAACTAAAAATATTGTCATTCTTGAGAGAGAAAAAAACTCTACTTAAAGTGCACTTCAATTAACCTGTATTTTTTAAACTAATAATAAAATTGGGTTATAATAATTATGTCTAATCTTATATGTTATAGATTAAATAAATTGCTGGTAGTGTGTTTGTTTACTGAATAAAGGGCCCGGGTTCGATTCCTGACATGGACGAAAATTTTGTAATTGGTAGAATGTGGGTTTACCCTTTCATAGTGTCGAGCTAATTGACGGGGGCTGGATGTTGTGTCTGTTCTAGATTTAAGTTAGTTTTAAAATTGTGTGTTTATTTAATCTATCGGTTCAGTAAGTGCACGTTTATCATCAAGAACATCTTCCAGTTCCTGGCTGGGTCTGTTTGGAAGTTGGAACATATCTCTCTCTACCCCCTCCCTTACTCCCCCACCTTGGCCCAGTCCTCTCCTCTCTCCACCACACTCCACCTTACTGCCTTCAGCCATCCGTCCCCTAATCTCCCTCCTGGCCTCCTACCTCCTCCTGGTTATACTTTCCCTCTCCATTCTTCGCACAAGGCCATACCACCTTAGTCGTGCCTTCTCTATCCTATTCTGGTCTGGCTCTTCCTCTACTATTCCTCTTTTTATCTCATTTCTCATCCTGTCAAATTTCGTCACACTTCTCAGAAATCTCATTGCCCTCGCCTGCATTCTGCTCTAATCCTGTTCCTTCATCATCCACGTTTCTGGAGCGTACGTCAATATTGGTAAGTGAGAAGCATTGTAGATCACTCTCTTACCCTTGTTTGGAATATCCCTGCTCCAAATCTGGCTTCTCACTCTTCTGTTTGCTTTCCTCTCTCACTTATGTCTCTCCTATTCTTTCCGCGCTCCTCTACAGCACTGCACGTTAAATAACTTAAATAAATGGAAAGAATCTCATTTCGAATGTTTTGATGCTATTTAATAACTAATATAGAGGTGTGTGTCGGTAAATAATTGTCAACACGGCTGACCCGAGGTGCAAACTCCACTATTCACACTCCCTCACTCCTTTTATCTACTTTCCTTCGTCCCCCACCCCCTTTCCAAAACATTACCAACACAAAGTGTTACTATCCATTCACGGTAGGAATTACTCTTTGAAAGATCTTTTTTCCTACCAATTACCAATATCCTACTATATAATATAATTCTGGTAGGGAAAAAGGCCTTTCAGAAAACAATTCCTACGCTGAACAGACTTTACCTCACTTCGCAAGAACATAGAGAATGGGGCCGAGCGGTTGGTGTGAAGGGGTGAGAGAGGCTCTTTCCCCATTTGACTGAAGTTGTAACAAAAATTAATTACCTTTTCCCGGTCCCAAAGTGAGCTAACAGCAAACGTAATCATTCGATAAATCAAGCGTGAAATTGTTTGACTTTCACTGTCCCTGGTTACGAAAATATTATGTACACAAGAATACATCAAATTTGAAATTGTTGTGTACGTTTTTGCTTGATTTTATTTCTAGAGGCATTCCTAATAAGGATGGATATTTTACTTTTGAATTTCAAATCAACATTGTAAAATTGTATATACTGTACTAACAAATCATAATATCTTAATTAACGATTTTAACTTTTCACTGAGAGAAACTAATGCAGATGGAAAAATGTTCAACCTAAAGATTTTGATGCTTGATGTACCCCTGAACTAAAACAAAAATATTGTAATTATGTACTTCCCCATGTCTGTCTGAAAGTCTTTTTTTCTTTATCTGGGGATATAGCAAAAATAGTTTAATGGATTCATTCAATCTTGTTATATTGATGTGGCCTAGTGTATGTAATTTTATAGTCCTATAATTAAGGGTAATTTATTGATAACTATATTCATTTAAGGTATATAAAGTGTACTTTCTAAACCAACTGATTATATCAAACCACATGAATTTCTATTATAGAGAGTAAAAGGTAATATTAATTGTTTTAGGGAAGTATTTTTAAGTTACTTCCAGGTTACTTTCACATACAAGAAATACCTTTATTAATGTTATCCAGAAAAAATACCTTTGTCTACTATCCCGCGATACAAGCATGTGCGAGGAGTTGACTACTCAATTCATCCCACGGCGAAATAATTATAATTCAGTAGCAATTTGTAAATAATGTGTGAAGCATTTTACAAATTAATTATTGTATTACAGTTTTTCAAAAATATAATTGTAGTGCACCAATTTTGACTAGTTAAAATAAGTGGTATGATACATCGCACAAACTTTCTAATCTTTAATCTTACAATAGAGAAATATTACTATAAATTCGTCAGATGTGTGAAACAAAATAATACACACTGTTGCAGAAACAATCAACCAAAGAGCATAAATGTAATGATATACAATGTTACAGAAACACTGATAAAAGAGGAACATCTCTGTCCACCAAAGAGCGTGGCAATCAATTTCATATTCCAAAGAACTTCATAAAAACTAAACTACCTCATAAATTATTGGTTATATAAAACATGTTACAAATTAAAATATTGAATAGTACTACCAATTAACAAGTTTATTATAATGAAATAAAGGTAAGTAGGTTATATATATATATAAATTATTATTTCAATTGTAAACGAATATATAATTAGTATTTGAAGCTTTAGGAGTTCTGATTGAAATTTCAGACAAATAAATAGTAAAGTTGTCAACGTTATTACATAGGTGAAAGTTTGAGTCAACTGACTATCAAATTTATATTTTGAGTAAATATTTAAACAAAAATAACATCACAAAATTTATCAAAATCTAGAGCTTGAATTTTTTGACAATCAAAACAATTGAGAGAAAGTAAAAAAAAAAGAATCCCATACACAAACATTAGACAAAAACACACCTCAAGTCCGATATATTTAAGAGCAATTCAACCAACGTATGAAGAAAATATTAGACCTCAAATAGACAAGTTCATTGTTTTCGTTTGCCGTTCTAAAAAAAGCCAGGGAACTACTCTTATGAACATGTGTAATCCTTACTCCTTACACATCCCTCCACCCCTCTCTTTTGGCTAAGTCATATCTACAGCCTTGGGGTCTCCGTACTCCATGGGCACAGAGGTTGTCTGTGTCCATGGGCCATTCCGTATTATGTACACCCTATTGAACTGTAATGAGCACTTCTATGGTTGCTATGGATCTATGATTATTGACTACAATCTGTCACAAATTAGTAGTGATAAATTCTTAAAAGTTTCCATGTAATTTAGTTGTTTGATTTTCAAAGGTGAATTGCATTAAGGCTATAGCTAAAAGGGAAAACAACCTTTCTAAAAGTTAGCCCATTATTTCGAGAATCCTGAGATCTCTACTGAAAAAGTATTCAATAATAGAGCAGTACAATCCTGAAAACACAAACATCTTCATATTACTATCTGTTAGTTATTACTAAATTCGCGGTGGCCTTCTTAAGAAAGGGAGAATGAAGTTGGATGGAAGACTTGCTCTTGTTCTTAATTTTACCCTTTTGACTCATTGAGCTTTTCCTAAGCCACCCCTGAATTGCAAAGACCAAGTTTATTTTAGAGGTATGATTTATTTTAACACTAAGAATTGGGAAGCTTTACTTACCAGACCATGTTAATAGAACAACAATCTATTTTAACTCTTATTTTGTTTACTAATATAAATTATAATTTCAATTTAACAATCCGATAAACTATCAATTGAGCATTATTAAATCATCATGTTTGGATATTATTTTATAATCAATCACATGTCGAATCAGAGTCTTAGGTAAAAAAAAATCAAACATGACAAGTAAATAAAGTACGCACTATTGGAATAAATCATAATTTATTTGGTAAATGATATAATACTGTACGACTTTAAATTATATATATATATATATATATATATATATATATATATATATAAGTTGTATGGATCTACTAGAAAAGCAATTAATTTTTTTAATGTATCAAAATATAATTTAAAACCGTTCATGGCCATTAAATCTAAGAGAGGCTTGGAAAGTTGAGACCATGGGAATTGAATTTGTGAAGAGCATGTTAGCTGTCACGAGGAGACATAGGATTAGGAATAAAGTTGTCCGGAAAAGAGTGGGGGTACAAGGAGTACATGAGATAGTAGAAGACGCAAGGGTGAGATGGTAAGATCATGTAATGAGGATGTAAGAAGAGAGGATGACAAAGAGAATGTTGAAAATGAAGTATGTAGGATAAATTATTATTATTATTATTATTATTATTATTATTATTATATTATTAGCACCGCATCTTACTACCCGTTCAGGTTATACGCACTTACGCTAATGTGTAATGGTAGGGTGATTGTGAGATGAAATGGAGGATCTACAGTTTAATATGGGATCCAAACCACGGTGGGGGCCTGGCATTCCTCACATTCACACGTTGTGATTAATACACGTCTTGTCAGAGGTGAAGAAAGTGTTTTGCAATCAGATAAATCTGTGCCGGGAATGTAGGAAAAAGACCGCAAGGAAGGCCAAGAAAGAGAGAAGAGGAGCAGATAACAGAACGTGTTCAAATGAGAAAAGAGAGAATAGAAGGAAGTAAAGAAGGAATATTAGTGGAATATGGAGTCATTTTACTAAACTGACCCGGTCACAGGCTGGAAATGGTTGTTGTTGATGATGATGATGATGATGATGATGACAAGTTTAAATTAGTAAAAAAAATATAACCTGATTTATTAAATGGTTTTGTATTTATTCGCTTTATTTTAATTTCTCGCTAAAAGCCCCTATAGCTCAATTATAAGGGAGAAAAATATCGCTAGACTACTTGAATTGTAAACAAAATCAATTCGATGAAATCTTTAAGACTTTGGCAGACATATTTACAGACATCATCCTGGCACCTGTTTGTATTTTGTTGGAAATCTTACATATTAAAGAGGAGCGCTTAAAATAAGATACAAATAACACACACGTGACGCTCAAAGGTAAGTTTTGCTATGCATTGTTAAAAAGGATGTATGTCCTGTTGGTCTTCTTCCATTTTAGGGGAGTTTCTGAAAATTTGTCGCATCATTTTGTTTGTATCATTAAAAAGTGTCTGGATACAAATTTTAATCAAAATCTCTATATCTGATTTCCAAAATATCTCTTTTAAAACACCCTTAACTTTAGAGTTGAATAGATCATTCCAAACACTCCTATTTATAACCTGTTAACTACCCCACATACCAGGTCTCAACTCTCGGTAAAATGGTCTCAGCTCTAGGCCAAGGTACATACAAGACACAGTCGAAAAATCCCCTATTTATGTTTCTAAAGCATATAAAACGAAAATATTCATCGTAATCTCGAGGTCAAAATAGTATCATTACAATGTTATCTATTTATGATTATGAAAATAATTTTAATATTATATAGATCTTGTATTTTCTAAAATATTCGTGACTCTGAAGATAAAAAATAATAACCGCGCCTTCCCTCTGTGACCTTGAGGTATAAATGTGATCAACGCCAATCAATAATACTGGTAAAATCTAGTAGCAAGTATACATAAAATTTTACGTTAATTAGAACTTTAGTTAATCTAGATCTCTGCATAGCTGTTGTTCTCCATAATAAATTTTGCTATAAATTAATTATATCAGCCAATACATACAAATAAACTTTGAAGGATCTTGAATTGGTCTATGTAATATCATATTTTTTCTGATTTTAAATTTTCCAGAGCTTAAAAAAATAGAACATTTCGAGTCAGAAGAATAATTTATTTTGACTTTGTTTTAAAATGGCTAATTTTATATTTACAATTGTTAAATATTTTATTAGAAGAAGGGATCTCATATTGTAATAGGTTTGGATACTGTTCTACTTGTTGGTGAAGAGACACACAACATGATGCTTTAAATAGTGATCATTATAATATTAAAATATTCTGGAACACACAAACACAGCTTCATTTAAATAATTTACCATACGTATGAAAAATAAATATTTGAACTAGATAAAATAAAACAAAACAATAATATTTATCTATGAAACCATTATTATAATATATTGAAATACATCATGTTTCCTGGCAACGAATACTAATCATCGCTTGAATTAAATAATGTGATTAATGAAGCTAAGATTTATAAAGAATGTAAACGCCAATATTACACGTGATACTCTAATATAATATTATCCACGACAATTTAGGAGCCTCACATACGAGAATAAAAGAATAAAAAGTCAATAAAGGAAATAATCACCCAAGATATTCTGCCATCTATTCAAGGTATTCCTTGTTAAAAACAAGTATATTCTGTAGGAATATTACACAGGGTTACCTATTTATTATAATGATAATTTACAATGAAGTTGAGTAAGGTTAACTTAAACGGTACTTTCCTGGAAGTCTCAATTGTTAATACTTGGTCATCATTACATCATTACATGTAATCCTCTGGAAGAGTTGGCAGTTCAGGCGGTTCAAATCAGGATAAAAAAATACAAACGGATTCAGATATTATAATGAAGTTGGAGGACTTTTTGGAATGTGATCTTGATTCAAATTTAAGTTAATCAACGCTCACATTATAAATTACGAACATTATTCCAAACAATAAAATAAGATCAAGAAAAAGAAAACGACCTATAGACCCTACCAAATTTCCCAGTTACAATCATTTAATTTACAAAAACAAATATATAGTGTTTTGGCTCGACTGTTTGAGTGATTTACTCTCGTTCTAAAATATTAACAATTTAAGCAACCATTTTAAATTCAAAATTATCTCCTTAGACGAAAACATAAAAATTACAGTTGAATATCTAGACAACGTAGAAATTTCTTTAACTTTTGACCAATTTTCGAAAATCAGTCCTAACTTAAGTGAAAATATCATATTCCTTACTATTTTAGCAGTGATAGTAAATCTCTATGCGATGTTAAGGACTTTCCCAAAATTTTAAGTTATGAGAAATTAATACTGAAAGAAAAATATTTAAAATGTAGGATTGGAAAGCTGGATGATTTCGCTTGAACGAGATTTCGACAAGAAATAAACAACATCTTGTACAGGAAGATTCTTCATGAGTATTGGGATATTGTTTCAGAATTGTAATATTTTGAAATAAATTTACAAGAGGAGAATCTTATTCAAAATAATAGTTTATTTCATAATTCTTCTTCAAAATTACAAATTCCAAATTAAAATTTTTCAAAATTTGCAAGTTAAAATAATACGTTCCTAAACTATGTAAATGTTTGATTATATTTCGGAGAAAATCAACACAATTTTTTTACCAGTAAGTAGGTTACTTTGTGCTATTCTGTGACTCATTTACATAATACAGGGGGGGTGGGGGGGGGGGGGGGATAGATATGTTGATGTGAGATGTGGAGTGGAGCACCTGGGTGAGGGTGGCGAGGGGGGCGATATTTTTTTGGTGCAGCATTCGAGGACACAACTGTTTTTTTTTTCTTATACCTCATTTGCATAATGGGTGAGTGTTCGTGTCTCCTGGGATGCGGGGGAGGGGGTTGGGGTTGAAACACCTGGCTGACTGAGAGGAGGGAGACTTATAATATTTTTTTGATGCGGCATACTAGGACACAACTTGGTTCTCCCTCTCTCTCTCTCTCATCAGAGGTGATGGTTCAGGGTTGAGTGTTCTCTCTTCCGACGAGCCGTCGAGTTTTTTTCTCGGGTCTCGAAGTATCCACTCTACCTTCACGCAAATGCGGGTTCAGGTCGTCTCACGGCCTGGCGGATCCACTCTACCTCCACGCAAATGCGGGTTCAGGTTGTCTCATAGCCTGGCGGATCCACTCTACCTTCACGCAAATGCGGGTTCAATTATTCCCTGCTGAGATGAGCGAGGGAGACTGCAAATGCGGGTTCAGGTCCTCTCACAGCCTGACGGATCCAGTCTACCTCCACGCAAATGCGGGTTCATTCTCACAGCCTGGTCTACTCTACCTCCACGCAAATGCGGGTTCACTTCCCAAGGGTTGTCTCGAGAGAGGTGAGTGTTCATCGGTGTGACGACAGCTACGGGTCTCGAAGTATCCACTCTACCTTCACGCAAATGCGGGTTCACTTCCCCGGGAGGGCAGCTCGGGGTATGATAAAGTATATTCTCCCTCAAACCCTGATGGTCAAGGATATGACAAGTATTATTCCCTTCTAAGTCAATAATCATTTAATGAGTTTAAAAGAATTGTTTACATCAGAGTCGTGTGCGTGTGTTAGGATAACTGAACTTAATCTAAGACAATAATCGTCGAATGAGTTTTTTTTAAAAATGTTTACATCATTAACTAACAATACAAGGTTGTGTGTGTGTGTGTGTGTGTAAATGAAGCTGGATTATGAAGAGTTGATTTCCCCGAAATGTATAACACTCACCTCTTTGATATTTCTTCGCATACATATATTTTGTACAAAATTCTCCCTCTCTCTCTCTCTCTCAAAGTCTTAGTCTTTTCGGAGCATCCCGGGCGATGGGTGGAGGGGTTATCTCTCGCATCGTGACGTAGCGTATAGACCCTATGGGCAGGGTTATAAGGTGCCCACACGGTGAAGTGTGTTGTGGGGGCTTGACCTAGTGACTGCGGTGCACAGCTGCTCTTGAAAGAGCCGTATATAACCATAACAGTCGAGGTATTAGAACATAAATTTCTTTCCAAGTGACATGCTTAGAATCATAATACTTAAGTAGTTTTCACATTGAAGGTCTAGATCCGTGTACTTTGTGGGAGGGGGAGGGGGGAGAGGCGTGGCTTGGAGCCTATAAATAGGGTGGTCAGCCCTATCATTAACCGGTAGCTATATTAACCATGGCGTCAGAATTTGTGGCTGCATTTTGACGGAGGTGGGAAGTAATGAGATACTTCCACGTAAATTGACCGACTTGGAGATAGGTCACGCGTACCGTATTTCTTCAATAAAATCGGTAAATACTCGATTCGGTCGTCGTATACTTACTGTGCTCGACGCCAAGTATCAAGTTTGGCTGCCGCGAAGATTTTCGACGCTCACCGACGTTCAGATAGAGGGTATCTCGAAAGAGGATCTACTACTTGTTTACAAAGGTCTCTCTACCGCCACCAAAACAGCCATCCTGAACTTTGAAGGTAAGTGTGTGTGTGTTAGGGTAACTGAACTTAATTTAAGTCAATAATCTTTGAATGAGTTTAAATGAATTGTTTACATCAGGGTCGTGTGCGTGTGTGAGTGTGTTAATCTAAGACAATAATCGTTGAATGAGTTTTAAAAAGAATTTTTTACATCATTAACTAACAATAATCGTTGAATTGTTTTCAAGTTAAATGAGTTTAAAAGAATTGTTTACTTCAACATGAATTATGAAAATAGACCTAAAAAATTAAACAATTAACTTGCAATGATTCTTAGGGTTAATTAACTAAATTGGAGTAATATATCAATTACTCGATTGCATAAGATTATTTATTAAAAGCGACACTAAATATAAGTTACTTATTCAACATGAATTACGCGAATAGGTCTAATCAGACCTAAAAAAATAAACAATTAACTTGCGATGATTCTTAGGGTTAATTAACTAAATTGGGCTAATATATCAATTACTCGATTGTTCAAGATTATTTATTAAAAAAGGAACACTAAATATAAGTTACTTATTCAACATGAATTACGCGAATAGGTCTAATCAGACCTAAAAAAATAAACAATTAACTTGCGATGATTCTTAGGGTTAATTAACTAAATTGGGCTAATATATCAATTACTCGATTGTTCAAGATTATTTATTAAAAAAGGAACACTAAATATAAGTTACTTATTCAACGTGAATTATGCGAATAGGCCTAATCAGACCTAAAAAAATTAAACAATTAACTTGCGATGATTCTTAGGGTTAATTAACTAAATTGGAGTAATATATCAATTACTCAATTGTTCAAGATTATTTATTAAAAGTGACACTAAATATAAGTTACTTATTCAACATGAATTACGCGAATAGGCCTAATCAGACCTAAAAAAATTAAACAATTAACTTGCGATGATTCTTAGGGTTAATTAACTAAATTGGAGTAATATATCAATTACTCAATTGCTCAAGATTATTTAGATGACTTGTCATCAAAATTTAGTCCTTGATGGTTACATTTACGGTGAACTGGGACAACAGCATCCTTCAATTGACACTCAATAATAAACCTGGTAAACCTAGAGGTCTAGGGTTCAATCCTCGGTCCTGGTCAATAATCAACGAATGAATAGTTTACATCATTAACTAACGATACAAGGTTCAAACCTCACTTCCTAGGATAATTGTGTTTAATCTATTCCTCGTAAGACCTAAGTCAATAATCATTTAATTGTTTTCAGGTTAAATGTGAATAGTTTAAGTACATTTTCGTCATGGTTAATAATGCTTTAAAGGAATATCGAGAATTTAACACGAGTGAATATCCACCCTCTTTAACAGAAGGGATCCGGAGAGTTTAAACACACTTTTTTTGTTACCTTCTTTTCTTCTCTTCCTTCTTTTAACGGAAGGGGGGCGAGGGATGGCAATCTCCAGCAACAAAAAAAGAAATATTTAAACCTTTCTGTATTTACTGTAAACTAAAAAAATATCACAAACAGCTTCGTAGAAATCTTCCATACTAGCCGTTCTGGTTATACACTTACATAGTAATACTGTTTAGGGATTAATAAGGTTATATTTTTAGAGGAAATGTGTACAAATTTGCGTGGTTAGAGAGACTAGAAAAACCATTAGGTTAAAACCATCCTGGGCGAGAGTCGAACCTTGACCCTCCAGACTCTTCAGAACAGACAGGGGCTGAAGCAGCTAGGTAGCCTGATGGTCTAGGGGGTAAGGTGTCAGACTTTTTTTTGTGATTACTCTTTATAGTCGTTCCTGTTTGTTTGTTTACAGCCGTCTCGAGCCCACTTGACGCTATCTTGGAGGGGACTGTAGCTGAATGAAGAGGAGGCTAAATGGCAGAACCTCCAGCTAAAAGAGCGCGCTATTCTTCTCCGTCACCCATTATTATATCTCGACAAATAAATGGAAATAAAGTGTATACTCTCAGTGAATTAACCTCGAATGAGCAACTTTTAATTAATTATCTAAAACGTGATATCACAACACAAGTATATAAAGCATACATTGAGCATACACCAGGGTTGATTAAGACCTCGAGCGTTTTGATACTCGGACATGAGGATATAGATAGACAGATCCGGACACTTTTGACTCAGTCAATGACTTAGGTACGGGATTTACCCAGTTTAGACTTTACCTGGAACCGTTAGGTCTCTCATTGAAACTTATTGAGCAGGCGTACACCCACCGTATAAAAACCTATTCTATCACTAACGAATTGCCTTACAAGGACCCTGTCCAGTTTCTTGTCGCGTGCGGAGGTATATACGTAAAGACGGTAGAAGAAACAATTGCAAATGACTCGATAAAGGTAAATTGCAGTCTCATTTGCGAGTTTAGACATCCTACCGAAGGTAGAATTGAGAAAGGGTATTTCAACTCTAGTCTATGCGGTATATTTAGCACTACAAACTTGGAGGAGTTATATGAGAATAATGTAGTTTTCCCCCTCCTTGCTCAAATTGAAGGTTTTGTTTCTAGAGACTCAGGTTGGATGTATGACGGTACATTGGAGATGAGAATAAATCTCTCTAAAAACACGGTTTTCTCGATCGGGGCTCGGGTTCAAATCCCGGAAACTATAGCCAACCGGAAAGCACTGATAAATGTGCAATGTGAAGAAGGTCATTGCTTCCCTGTATCTGTTTTATCCTGTCTTTTTGAACCGAGGGGAAATGTGCGACGTTCATCCTCTTACCCTAATTTTCGAGACGTGTTGAATCTAGACGGGATCCCTCTCCCTTTCCAAATGAGATATATCGAGCGTTTTGAAAAGCTTAACGATATATCTATAAATGTGTACACTGCAAAGCATGATGGGAGTGACTCTTATATTGACTCAGCTGACACCTCTAAAAAACTAGTAATTGTTCCCGTACATGTCAGTGCTAAAGAGCGTGCTAGACATGTACATTTATTCATGATAAGAGTACACGGGACAGAAACTTATCATTTCAGCGGGATTAAAAATCTGTCACGGTTAATAAACTCTCAACTACCACGAGCGTCTAGCGGAGGACGTAGATACTTTTGTGATAGATGCCTGTCCGCTTTTTTGACTGAAAACAAACTCACAAAACATAAAGAGGCATGTATAAAATTCGATGCGGTAAGGAGTACATTCCCTCAAGGGGAAGATAAATTCCTCACGTTCACTCAGTATAAGCAGCAGGAGAAAACGGGATTTATCGTATATGCTGACCTGGAGAGCCTACTTATGCCTATTGAGACGAGTGATCCCGACCCAAAATTTTCTTATACTGAGAATGTTCAGCGTCATGTAGCTTATTCTGTAGGAATGTACGTTAAATGTAATTTTGACGATAGTCTCTCAGAGTACCGTCATTTCACGGGAAAAGATTGTACTGACCAATTTGTTGAGGCGCTCATAGATACTGCGAAGCGTGTACTAGAGTACTATAGTACCGTTGTACCGATGAAACCGTTAACTCCTGCTCAAAGAGACGCTCATAATACAGCCTCTCATTGCCATATATGCGAGAAGCCCTACAAGAATGATGATATTCGGGTTATGGATCATTGTCACTTGACTGGACTTTATCGGGGGAGTAGTCACGCAGGGTGTAATATTAATTACAAGAACCCGACTCACCTGAGCGTAGTAATTCATAACGCGCGTTGCTACGATAATTTTTTCCTTTAGAATCACTCGTTGAACGTAGAGAAACTGATCCGTTCACGGGAGAGAGCGTTCTCATCAATCCGGGAAAAGTCAGAGTTATTGGAGAGACTATGGGAAGATTCAAAGTAATCATGAAATATATTCGGCACGGGTTTCGAGGGATCACGATTAAAATTATAGATAGTTTCAGTTTTCTATGTACTTCCCTAGAGAAATGCGTATCTTACCTCGAACCCGGACAACTTAAAATCACGCGTAAGTGCCATCCTGAGGATGAACGCTTTAAATTAGTCACACGAAAAGGAGTGCTCCCCTATGATTATATTGATTCATTCGAGCGGCTAGACGAGACTCAGTTACCGAGCAAAGATAAATTTTACAACGCGCTCACGGATAGTCATACTCTAAGGAAGACTATGATCACGCCTGTGAGGTTTGGCGAGTATTCGAATGTAAGAATCTTTGGGACTATTCGAACCTCTACCTGTACACAGACGTAACTTTACTAGGGGACGTCTTTGAGAACTTTCGCGATCTCTGCATGAAGACGTATAGGCTAGATCCTGGATGGTCCCTTACAGCTCCCAGTCTAGCGTACCAGGCTCTATTTAGAATAACCAGGGTACGGCTCGAATTAATCGATGATGTGGACACTCATCAATTCATTGAGGGGGCTATCCGCGGAGGGATATGTTTTGTGGCTAATCGTCACGCTGTAGCGAATAATCGCTATATGGACGCGTTTGATCCTTCCTAGCCAGAGTCCTACATTGTCTATCTGGACGTAAATGGACTCTATTCATTTAGTATGCTGTCCTCACTTCCCTATGGAGAGTTCAGGTGGCTCAAAGAAGAAGAAATTGCTCGATTGGACGTGCTAAAAGTAGAGGATGATGCGGATACGGGCTATATCTTGCAAGTAGATCTTGAATACCCGCAAGATGTACACGACGCTCATTCTGACTTACCGTTCTGTCCTGAGAAAGGGATTCCACCTGTAGGGAAACATGAGAAACTGTTAACAACTTTAGCTGATAAGACGGGGTACGTCATTCACTACCGTCATCTAAAGCTATGTTTAGCGAACGGGTTGAAACTGACGAGAGTTCACCGTGTTCTCAGTTTCAAGCAAGCGCCGTGGATGGCTCCGTATATCAGGTTGAACGCCGAAATGAGGAGTAAAGCGAGTAATCAATTTGAAAACATGTTTTTCAAACTGATGAACAATGCCGCATTCGGTCGCCTCATATCTAACAAGAGGGCTTACCGTACGATAAAGATAGCTACCAAGTGGGACGGGAAATTTGGAGCGGGTAACCTTATAGCCAGTCCTAACTTTAAAAACCGCTCGATAGTGTCAGAAAACCTAGTCATCATCGAGATGGAACCGCAAGAGATTTACTTTGATATGCCTATCTATGCGGGATTCGCCATTTTGGAAATCTCGAAGGTAGTCATGTACGGTCTGCATTACCAGGTTATGATCCCTGCCTTCCCTAAAGGTACGTTAAAACTTCAATACACTGATACTGACTCACTTCTCTACTACATGACTGTTGAAGATGCATACCAGAGACTCGCACTGTTAGCTAATGAGTATCTGGACACCTCCACCTACGGACAAGACAATGTTTACAGGATGCCCGTAGTGAATAAAGGGGTGCTCGGTAAACTAAAAGACGAGACTCGAGGTCAGATCATCACTGAGTTCATTGGTTTACGTCCTAAACTCTATTCATTCTCAGTACAAGGGTTGGGGAGACTCTCAAGGCTAAAGGGGTGAAGAGTAGTGCGTTAAGAACGCTTTCATTAGAGGATTATCGTAATTGTTTGACAGATGAGACGATAGTCATGAGAGAGGCTCGTTCAATAAGAGCAGTAGGATTCAAACTTTACACCCAAAAATTCAATAGAGTCGCTCTATGCTCTATCGATGACAAAAGATATAGAGTACCGGGAACTGTCAATACTCTTCCGTGGTCCCATTACTCAATCAGACCGTCAACTCTATAGTGAACAGTGCGTCTATGTGAAAAAAATCATAAGTGATTAGAACTAAAAAAAATTCATGTTCTATACTGTAAGTGATAAAAAATATTCACGTCCAGTACTCTATAGTGTTAATGTATAAATATTCATGTTCTGTAGTGTAAGTGATTAAAACTAAAAAAATATTCACGTCCTGTTCTCTATAGTGTAAGTGATTAGTGTTAATGTATAATTTCAAGAACTATAACTTGAGAAAAAAACCACTACTATTTTAGTATGTATCTATGCGTTTTAAATCTTTATATTCA
Source organism: Timema cristinae (assembly GCA_039000515.1). Taxonomy (NCBI): domain Eukaryota; kingdom Metazoa; phylum Arthropoda; class Insecta; order Phasmatodea; family Timematidae; genus Timema; species Timema cristinae. The sequence goes on from JBCFYV010002274.1 coordinate 20,550, forward strand.
TTAATATTCTTGTTCTGTAGTGTAAGTGATTAAAACTAAAAAAAAAATATTCACGTCCTGTTCTCTATAGTGTAAGTGATTAGTGTTAATGTATAATTTCAAGAACTATAACTTGAGAAAAAAACCACTACTAATTTAGTATGTATCTATGTGTTTTAAATCTTTATATTCATTAAATAAAAAACAACAATTTCAAGAACTATAACTTGTGAAAAAAAACAACTATTTTAGTATGTGTCTATGTGTTTTAAATCTTTATATTCATTAAATAAAAACAACATTTTCAAGAACTATAACTTGTGAAAAAAAAAACTAATTTAGTATGTATCTATGTGTTTTAAATCTTTATATTCATTAAATAGAATTAATTATGGATGGTGTTTTTTTCTTTATTTCTTTCCTTCCCTCCATCCGCCTCCTCTCTCCCTCATTGATTAAATAAAGCAATGGAAGTTATAATCAATAATTCTTTATTTTTAAAAAAACTATTACAAGATTCATACGTTTAAAGCTAATTATATTAAACATTTATTTTCAATCATTAGAACTTACACTTTTTTTTTTCAGTCATTAAAAGTTATAATCATTAAAAGTTAATCAAACATTTATTTTTTCCAACCATTGATTAAATAATACAATGAAAGTTATAATCAATAATTCTTTATTTTTTAAAATCTATTACAAGATTCATACGTTTAAAGCTAATTTTCATTAGAGTTAATTACATTAAACATTTATTTTCAATCATTAAAAGTTAAAATCAATAGTACTTAAACATTTTTTTTTCAATCATTAAAAGTTAATTAAACATTTATTTTTTTCCAATCATTGATTAAATATAAAAGTTAAAATCAATAGTACTTAAACTTTTTTTCAATCATTAAAAGTTAATTAAACATTTATTTTTTCCAATCATAGATTAAATAATACAAAGAAAGTTATAATCAATAATTCTTTATTTTTAAAAAATCTATTACAAGATTCATACGTTTAAAGCTAATTATATTAAACATTTATTTCTAATTTTCACTAAAGTTAATTACATTAAACGTTTATTTTCAATCATTAAAAGTTATAATCATAAAAAGTTAATTAAACATTTATTTTTTCCAATCATTGATTAAATAATACAATGAAAGTTATAATCAATAATTCTTTATTTTTTAAAAATCTATTACAAGATTCATTCGTTTAAAGCTAATTTTCATTAAAGTTAATTACATTAAACATTTATTTTCAATCATTAGTACTTAAACATTTTTTTTTCTTTCAATCATTAAAAGTTAATTAAACATTTTTTCACAATCATTAAAAGTTAAAATCATTAGAACCCTATTACAAGATTCATACGTTTAAAAGTTAATTACATTAAACATTTATTTTTCAATCATCATTTAAAACTCTATTACAAGATTCATACGTTTAAAAGTTAATTACATTAAACATTTATTTTTCAATCAATAAAAGTTAATTACATTAAACATTTATTTTTTCTAATCATCGTTAATTCTTTTACAAGATTCTTAATTATGGATGGTGTGTGTGTGTTTTTTCTTTATTTCTTCCTCTCATCGATTAAATGATACAAAAAATCTATTACAAGATACAAACATTAAACATTTATTTTCAATCATTAGAACCCTATTACAAGATTCAAACATTAAATATTTATTTTTTTTCCAATCATTTGAACTCTATTACAAGATTCGTACTTTAAACATTTTTTCCAATCATCATTAATTCTTGTGATAATCGAGGACTTACGCTTCCTCCGACTCCTCTCGAGGCTTCTTCTTTGCAGGCTCCATCTTCTTTCCGAACTTACGTTTAGAAGCATCTGTAGTTTTCTTCTTCCGTCCGGTCATGTCAACCTCGTCTTGACCGCAGACGCATGATAACTTATTGAAATCTATGTACTCTTTATACTCGTTTATCAGGGCTATCATATGAAGCAATGCTGGAATAACCGAACTCGTATCGTTCCGCATCGCACTTTTGGTCAGATCGCAAAAGTTTTGACCAATCAGACTTAAAATTCTTAAACCATTCGCAGAGCACTCAGACATTTTAGCAGGGTTTGTCTAGTCTGTACTTGACACTATCGTCACCGATAACACTCTGTAGTCGAGACATCCTCTCACTTCCTTTAATAGTCGAGAACAATTAGGTCTTCCCTCTTTATGATGTCATCTTGCTTACATCACTGCTTGAAGGGTTATAGCGAACCACTCTATCGTGAATGATGAGACAAAACGCCTTGGTATTTACAGGGATATTTTCCTCCGTCTCGAACGTTATACGACACGTCACCATACCGTCCTTGAGAGTATCTTCCTGTCGACTGGCATCGAACACAACGATGGGAGCGTGAGACTTGAAATGGGAAGGATCAAGTAAAGGTAAAGAGGCGCTCGTTCCGTAGTACGAAGTCTGGAAATTGGCGTAGTCTTCGTATAATTTCGAGAAGGAATCCTGTCTAAAGTTCAAGTTCATATCCTCATAAGGGTACATGTTAGAATTTAGATAGAGTTTAGCATTGCGTAAATTACAATGGTCAAAAATACTTCTATCAGCTGCCGTCGTATTGTTCCGTCCGGTCTGAAGTGCGAAAACAACGTAACGAGGTTTCTCCAGCAAAGTTGACGTTTTCACGGTCCAATCATGTTGATTAGAGGTGGGCACGTTAGGGTACTCGTACAATTCCCTAGTACGGAAAGGTAGCTCGATGATCCTCCCGCTCTTGATGAAATTAAGCAGGTTGAGACGATTAATATCATCAGTCTTTATATGCGGTACAAGCCAAGATATTTTACTTAACTCATCCTAGAGGGTGTCTCTGCAGCAGGAGGTGGGGCTCTTTGTAAAGCGTTGTTGTCGTTGGTGGAACGAACTAGCACCAGCTCTTGTTTCGCGTTGATCAGTATTCGGGAATAGTCTTCAACGAATCCTAGTATGAGACGTAAAGGGATGCATACGTCAAAGATGCCTGTTTCAGCATGTACGTGAACTCCTTCAAATCTCCAACCGGCGTTTGAAAAATGAGTCTGCCAACCATTCCTTATAGATAGATAGTTTTTAAGTTGGGTCGTAATACCCACATCTCACGATTGATCAATCTCTACCCCGTTGATCTCATAGGCAATTCTTGAGAATAGATGCAGTATTCCGTTATTAACAATTCTCGAAGTGCTTCCAGGTTCTCCCGTATTCAAAAGTAGTCGACCTTTGATATGTAGCAGAGAGCGATGAGGTAGGGTGCATAACCCTTCTTGTTGGATAGATATCCTAAGCTCGTTCCCGTTAGCTAACGGACCGGGAATATACGAGGCGTAGGAATGATACTGGAAACTGGTCAAGGTTGTATCGAAAGCGGCAGACTCCCCAATGTTCAGAATATCCACAGCGTCATCCATTATTTTCGTAACGAGTAACCTAGACGTCTTAAATAGAGTTTATTGGCAGGTGTTAACGCTTTCACTGTCCTTCTCTCAATGTTTCGAGGAAGACTTCGTCGTCTTGTTTTATCTAGTACGAGTACCATCTCCAGCGAGACGTTTCAGATGTAGACGTAGCGATATCGTCTCGTCTCTAAAGTTGACGATATCTCCTCGCTCGTCAACAAGTCGTACCGAGATAGACTCTATTACTCGCTTCGTTACCGGAAGGTAAATGATATTGTTAGGCGCTTCCACTATCTTATAGCCTGGCGGGACGGTCATGCTGAACTCGTGCAAGGTATGACTCGGTTCTCCGTTGACGTAAGTCCCGCTAGCGAGACTACATTCTACACGGATCACATTCACGTGAAGAATATTCACGGTATTGGTAGATATGTGCGTCTTCCCTGCAGGAAGTATGACTGGGTCGAACCCTAGCAAGGAAGCAAACGTACCAGGTCGGGTAAAGTCGATAGGTTTATTGCAAGAGATATAGCTCTTTAAAGTGCTAGGGTCACCGATAATCGAGAGCTTTACGTTACTCGGGACTTCCCTTCGTAAGAATCGATCCAACGCCTCAAGTTTCATAGGTGCCTGGAGGGACTGTATACTCTTTACCGTCGCAAAAAAATTTATTATTACATTCGTCAATGTTCGGTATGGAATTGAACGTGGCCAGATTGATCAGTCCGATGAACCATTCTTCTTCACGATTCTCTTCTCCGAGCAGGATATGCGGGAAGTAGTTCTCTGTCAGATTCGAACTCTGACCTGTCAGTGTAAGTGTCATAGACATATTTACTAAGTTCTAACGTCAACGTGAGTATTTAAGGAAAGCTAAACAAAGATGTCCGCATAAAACGGTGCCGTACTCTTGATACCGAGTATGATTATAGGTGATGGGTATTCCTCCGAGATATTGAACAAGTTCGAGCGGTGGTCTTAGATCACCGAAACTATCGAAGTAAACCGCTCGTTCACCGTTTTTCTTATACGCTACCCAATGTGTACCCTTACCACTATCATCGTCAAGATTGATGATGGCGTTCTCTATCTTCCAAGGAGGACCGTTAGGTAAAGCATCTCTCGCAAATACTCCTCTAAAGAAGGGGATTTTTAACTCGGTGACGTACTTGTGCAGATCCGTTTCAGTAAGGGCACGTTTAGGTAGTCATTTTAATTTCGGGTAAGGACGTAGATACATACCTTTCCCCATGGCGATAGCTTCGAGCGTACGATTATGCCTCTGAGCCTCGTTCAATTGTTTCGTATTCGCCTTAGCACTTTGTACGGCCTTGGTGATTCCTGCGGCTCCTCCGGCGACGGCTCCAAGCGCTGCGATCAAAGGTAGTATAGGTAGAATTCCTCCCTTCTTCTTACCGCGTCTAGTAGTAGTAGTAGTAGGACGCCGTTGACGACGTTGAGTTTTCTTCTTCTTCTTTAGACCTGAACCCATCTTGACTTTAGCTTTCATCGCGTTGGTGACTGCCCACGCGGCGGCTTTCTCGCCCAACTTCGAGTCTGGCGCGAGTAATCTTTTCCACGATTTCTCGATAAGTTCACGATCTGCAGTATGACGTCCTGCAAGATCTTTCACCTTGGAGTAGGCGATATCGTGTTCTTTACAGTGTCGATCTAACTCGTTTATTCCAGGATCACCCCGTTTCAATCGTTTTTCCAACTTTGTTACCGGTCCACAGTACTGGTATCCAGGTATATGCGCTTCAAACGGTAGATTATTGATTATCTTATCCAACAAGCCTCCTCCTCTTCTTCGTCGCATGACACATACTGATTAGCATTTATATAGGTACGTCCATTATATAGATGAAGTAGTCGTCAACATGCGGTTCGAGAAACAGACAGACTCTTTAACTGTACACAACAACGATCATGATGAAGGAGGAGCTTTACCTCAGAGACACGGTACGTTGTTACCTGATACTATCCGCTGCATCATCTGTGGACCATCGAATTGCGGTAAAACCAACGCCATGATCAGTCTGTTGGAGGAACCTAACGGGCTACGCTTCAAGAACGTGTACGTTTACTCAAAATCGTTATACCAGCCTAAGTATCAACGTTTATCGAAGGTCCTCTCACTCGTTGAAGGCATGGGCTATTTCCCTTATTCCGACAACGCGGAAATTATCCCTCCGTCCGAGGCTGAACCCGACTCTGTATTCATATTTGACGACGTCGCTTGCGATAAACAGTTTAATATACAGGCTTATTTCAGTATGGGTAGGCATAAGGCCATAGACTGTTTCTATCTCTGTCAGACGTACTCGCGCATCCCGAAACAGATGTTGAGAGATAACGCTAATCTTCTCATCCTATTCAGGATGGACGATACGAACCTGAGACATGTCTACGACGATCACGTGAACACGGATATGACTTTCCAAAAATTCAAGGAGGTGTGCTCGCTGTGTTGGAAAGAAAACAAGTACGATTTTCTCGTGTTGAGCAAAGATCATGAGATCGATAAAGGACGATATCGCTACGGGTTCGATACCTTTATCTTGCACGATTGAGGTGAACGCACGTTCAGTACGCGATAAGACATCATGTCGTCCATATCTAAATTCGGTCATAGTCTCTACAAATATAGATCTCTCATCGAGTCAGAGGGAAATCTAACTCTAAACTCTCAAGGGTATTACGACGCTAGATCGAAAAGGATCGTCAACGTCGAGTCGCCCGTCACATCTAAGGATGTCTGTAACAAGTCTTACGTCGATAGGATTGATGCGAGACATAGTAACGAGCAGATAGTCGCTCTCAACACCACCAAGGACCTCATCAAAGGACAGATGGAATCGCTGATTGAGGATTTGGAGAACAATCGAATGAAATACGTCAACTTTGAGAAGAGTACTCGTCAAGGGATGGAGGAGGTGTGGAAACTGTCGCATCATCATGAGGATCGTCTCAACGAAAATAAAACAACGCTTGACGTTTTAGGTTCTAAGCTGTTAAACCTAGAGGAAGCTTTCGAGATGCATCGAACCATTTACAACGATTTTATAGCCGGAGGTGTACTACGCTTAAGGGGACCGGATGACAACAAGCTTTACGATGCAGACGGTATAGTTTTGCGAAACATAGGTATGCCCTCATTACCTTCAGACGCTGCGTCTAAAGCTTATGTAGACTCTACGGTTAATCGCAGTTTCATCTACATCTACTTGGATTCGAAACCTCTGAAGAAGGATGGGAGACATTTTGAATTGACTCTAACAGGTGAACGCGGTTATAAGTTCAAGAGGGGGCATCGTTTCAACGATGGTCATGAACTTGAAAGATATTATTTGTTTGTTGAATCTTAAAATTATCGACGACCCTCCTTTCGAGGTGTTCAAAGATGACTCTATATCTTTCATGATAGAAACACGCTAGACGACGACGCCTCAGATTTTACACGTCGAATTAGGTTTTACTTACGTTTAGATATAATGAACCGTTTCTTCGTCGTAAGAGACATTCGCACCTTACATCATGTCGACGAAGGTCACGGAGGATATCATAAAAGCGAGTAAGATTATTAAACGAAAGTATAAGCAACTACGCGATGCAGGCACGAGTCAGAGCACGTAGCGAATGAAACGTTCAAACCTATCACGGAACCTCTAAACAAGATGGTGAAGGCGCTCGCCGAACCCGAACCCGAAGCCCCGCCCGAGAGATCTCAGAGCAACCATCTATTGGATACTTATCTTTATTCGTCTCATGCACATTCTGATAAGACATATGGGGTACGTCATGAAGGCGACTCTACCAAGCTCGGAGATACGCCTATCGTATTCGACGGGAAAGACGGAACAATACTTCTCAACAATAAGACAGTACCGTATACTCGAGGTCTATTAGAATTACTCTTCAGAAGAGCACCTGCGCATTATACTAAGGATGATCTGAAAGTATACAAGTCTATGCTCGAAGAAACGAACGCGCATCGGTTGAGAAACGAACCGTACACTCGTATCAAGATGCGGCGGGATCAAAGTATTCGTTAATCATCAAAGCTATGTTTGAAGAGGAGCTCGAGGGTGAAGGTTTATACAAGATGGTGACGGGAAGAGGCGTCGATTATACCTATTGGGACGATCCTAACGAATTGGTCGATCGATTACGACTCTTGCACGCATCTACCGAGGCCGGACATTCCGCTCACCATAACGAGATCGTTTCTATCATCGAGGAATTACGCGAGGCGGGAATCATCGTATAAAGACATTCAACTCTTCGATATTTTATCATAATCATGTCCGACGTCAAGTGGGAGATTGCGCGCGAACTTCATCGTCCGGCAAGACGACGATTCCCTCGAAGACACGTTAGCGTACGAGGCTTGAACGAGCTCCTTCAGGCCGATCTGGTAGAGATGATACCCTACTCCGGTTCTAATAAGGGATTCAAGTACCTTCTCACCGTCATCGACGTGTATTCCAAGAGGGCTTGGGCCGCACCCGTCAAGACTAAGACGGGTAAGAACGTCAGCGTCGCAATGGCTCTCCTCCTCGAAAAGGTAGGTTTACCTCGTGTCAGTCACCTTCAAACGGATAACGGGTCAGAGTTTTACAACGCAGAATTCAAAACACTCATGAGGAGAAAGAGGATCAATCATTATTCTACATACAGCAACGTCAAGGCTAGTGTCGTTGAACGATTTAATCGCACTCTCAAGAACATGATGTGGAGGAGGTTCACTGCTAAAGGAACGTATCGATGGATCGATATGATCGACTCCTTACTGGACGAATACAACCGTACTGTACACTCGACCATAAAGATGAGACCTATAAACGTCAAGGACGATAGACTTTTACATACAGTCTATAAACGTTTCAAGAGCTCAGATTCCACGCCGAACGTATTTAAAGTGGGCGATATAGTCCGTAGTAGCAAGTATAAGGACGTTTTAGAAAAGGGTTATACCGCAAACTGGTCGACTGAACTGTTTAAAAAAAGGGCAAGGTGGTCGAGACTAATCCCAGGACCTTCTTACTCGAAGATATGAAAGGTAACCCTATCACGGGCGGTTTCTACGCTAAGGAACTTAGAAAGACTTCGTATCCCGACGTCTACCTCGTGGAGAATATAGTCAGACGATCTGGAAATAGAGCGTACGTCAAATGGTTAGGGTTCGACTCGACACACAATTCGTGGATCGATGCGAAGGATATAGAGGAGGGTGAGAGGGTATGTCCCTCCCTCCATCCCGAGCATATAAAGCGACCGGGAGGTAGGGAGACGCATCTCATTGAAATGTTTAGACGGTTGGGTTATCGTCTGGAGGACATCGTGAAATTAAGATCTCAGACAACAGCTTGGAATACTACATCGCGAGAGCCGAGAAGGTTACAGCGAGTGTTGCGACTCTTCGTGCACTGGCTCGGATGCCATAATCCGGGAATGTACGAGGCGAGTCAGTCCGTCGAGAACTGTTCAACATCATGTGCCGTCTACAAGCTGAAGGAAGGGGACGAGCCACAAATTCTCAGCGAAGACGCTCCCCTGCTCGACGAAGACGCTTTGTGCATCGAGCTGGATCGGATCGAGCGGGAGGAACTCGACCGCGTCAAAAGCATCTCTGAACTCGAAAAGTATCGGCCTACAACGTTCGTCACCTGGAAGGAGACGAAGAGATCAGCGAGCCGGAGGACGAGCCGAACATCGTGACGCTGGATTATGTGGGCAAAGTGCGTCTTCCAGAAGTCGGTTTAACGCGTCGCAACGCAGACTGATCTATCTAGGCGACGACAAATACAAACTTTTCAAGTGGTGAAAGACTATACGTATGTGTATGTTGAAAAGACTAAGACTTTGAGAGAGAGAGAATTTTGTACTGAATATATATATGTATCAATGTAATATTAAGAATATACTAGGTTTAAAAAAAACTGTACTATTTATTTAGAGGTGAATAATACTTCCCAATCTTGACCATCAGGGTTTGAGAGAGAATATACTTGTCATATCTCAAGCTACCCTCCCAAACCCTACTACATCACGATGATGGAAGAGAGAGAGAGGGATAAGCCTTAAAAAAAATAGTCTCCCCCTCCACCCCTCACCCAGGTGCTCCATCAACCCTCCTCCGTACCGAAAAGACTAAGACTTTGAGAGAGTGAGAATTTTGTACTGAATATATGTACCAATGTAATATTTAACCTTAATTCCCGATCGTTATCCTAACACACGCACACGACCCTGATGTAAACAATTCTTTTAAACTCATTAAATGATTATTGACTTAGAAGGGAATAATACTTGTCATATCCTTGACCGTCAGGGTTTGAGGGAGATAGGAATTGGGAAGTGAACCCGCATTTGCGTGGAGGTAGATTGGACCAGGCCGTGAGACAACCTGAACCCGCATTTGCGTGGAGGTAGAGTGGATCCGCCAGGCCGTGAGACGACCCGCATTTGCGTGGAGGTAGAGTGGATACTTCGAGACCCGTAGCTGTCCTACAGACCGTCAAGGTTTGAGAGAGAGGGATTGAAAAGACTATATGTATGCGTATGTTGATAGACTAAGACTATGCATGAAAGAATCTTTGAGAGAGAGAATTTTGTACTGAATATTAAGAATAATACTTGTCATATCCTTGACCATCAGGTTTGATGAAGTGAACCCGCATTTGTATGAAGGTAGAGCGGATCCGCCAGGCCCTTGGGAATGAACCCGCATTTGCGTGAAGGTAGAGTGGATACTTCGAGACCCGAGAAAAAAACTCGACGGCTCGTCGGAAGAAGAGAACACTCAACCCTGAACCATCACCTCTGATGAGAGAGAGAGAGAGAGGGAGAACCAAGTTGTGTCCTAGTATGCCGCATCAAAAAAATATTATAAGTCTCCCTCCTCTCAGTCAGCCAGGTGCTTCAACCCCAACCCCCTCCCCCGCATCCCAGGAGACACGAACACTCACCCATTATGCAAATGAGGTATAAGAAAAAAAAACAGTTGTGTCCTCGAATGCTGCACCAAAAAAATATCGCCCCCCTCGCCACCCCTCACCCAGGTGCTCCACTCCACATCTCACATCAACATATCTATCCCCCCCCCACCCCCACCCCCCCCTGTATTATGTAAATGAGTCACAGAATAGCACAAAGTAACCTACTCCAGTACCATCCTGTAAAGTACTGTTCTAACATTGCAATATTTTTTTATCACGTTGTCTTACTACCCATTGGGTTTATACACTAATATATCTATCAATTTGTTTGTGTGCATGTTAAATCTTTTTTAGTATCATTACAAGAGTCTATAATGTAAACGAAGCTGCTGAGTCATAAAAGATAAGAGATCTGTGACCGCAATGACGTCAGATGAGAGATGAGATACAATAGCAATCATTAAATATTTAGATGTGACGCCTGAAGATTTGTTGAGTCTTTTTATCAAGAAAAAAATAAGTAAAATATACATGTAAGAAATTTCTATTTACTATCACATAATTTAGGACTACAATTACATCCTTATTCTTTATTTTATTAAGTCATTTTGTTTGGTAGTTAAATAAGTAATCAAGAGGACAAACACATCTTAATTCATCTAACCTCGTTCACCACTAGTTATTAGTATTGATAGGGGATCTTAGAGAAGAAGGATATTAGGGTAGTGATATAGACAAAAGTCTACAGCCGTTAGAAGAAGGCCTAGGCTAATGATGTTGGCAACAGTCTACAGCCGTTAGAGGAAGAGGGCATTAGGATATTGACAAGAGCTTACAACCATTAGATTATAAAGTCCTTAGAGTAGTGATATTGACAACGTCTACAGCCTTTATAGAAAGAGGTCATTAGAGTAGTGATATTGACAAATTCTAAAGCCTTTAGAGAATATGTCATTAGGCTAGTGATATTGACAACAGTGTACAGCTGTTAGAGGTCGAGGGCATTAGAGTAGTGATATTTATATTATTCTACATCTGTGTGATGATGAGGAAATTAGTATTGAGATATGTACATTAAAAATTAATCTTCAAATATAAGATTATTTTTAATCACGTTTTGTTGGCATTTGTGTTATACGCATATGCAATAACAACGTTTATTTGTTAAGAATGAGGAAGGTTGAATTTAGAGGAAGTGTACACTCATTAACATTTTTTTTTAAAGATAAAGGCCACTAGAAACTTCGATTCCTGTGATATTTAAGAAACATAAAAATCTCAAAAATTATTCTCGAGTACAATTATAATTATTGACTTCAAGTAACAATTTTAAGCAATTGGTAAAAAGAATTACAAAGACTTGTGAAGCTAGGAGGAAGAATTATATCAAAAACAAATTGTAATAATATAATTAATTTACACTGAAACTATTCTCTTTGTTTATGTTGTTATATACATGACAAACAAAATATCATTTGCAATTTGCACCACAACTTTACCAAATAAATTCTAAAATTCAATTTTAATGTTTTAAACCCTAAATAAAATTGTACATATTTTTAGAGATTGGAAGGGAATTAATTATTATGTTACACCAGCTTCATCTAAAGCTTCAGGTCTGAGGAATAACAATGTTTTGTGTTATATTGTTCAGAGATTATTAAAATTGTTACTAAAATATTGTTAAACACTAGAAATGTGAATTTTAGAGCGAAATTAGAAGATAGTATACTAGAATTATATAAATAATCACTTAAATTAACACGCTTATAAATACCTTATTTATGATGACGAGTAATTGTTGTAAAATTTGGATTTATTATAACGTATGAAACTTTTTGTGGGCTGATCAACAATAAGTGGTAAGCTACCAATAGAATAAATAAAATAAAATAAAAAAATTGATAGATGTGATATTGTTGCCAGTATAGTATAGAGTTTAATTTATATGATGATTAAATATAGATAGATATATTGTTGTTATTTTATCAAAGGATGTGGAATTGAATTAATATTAGGCATATGAATCTACCGTATTAATCATTTTGATTGTGGTTCGAATAGGCTTGATTTGTTGGAATGAGGATTACTTATTAGTTTAATGTGTGGAGGTAATTTTATAATTTCTTTATAAGCGATTGATTTCCAAAATTAGTTTGCTCATTTATAATTTTGTTTTTGTTCAGAATGGCCGTTTGAATGTGTAGGTTTTCCGCATTTCCCATCATCCAATCTCAACTCTAAAAATCAAAAGTGTTATATACAAATTGATGTATGAATATAAAGCTGTATACATTAAACTGACCGAAAGAGATCTTTCAATTCGACATGCTGAAAACGTTATTGATTTTAAATACAATAGATGCAAATCCATTTACAACAAACATCTAAAAGTTTCCGGGCATCAACTAACACAATTTAATAACTGGGATAAAATTTTACAATCCTCTTCAAAATGTCTCAATATGACATTTCGGAAAACCTACACATCCAAACAGTATTTTTGACCAGCAACAACATTTTAATTTAACAACAAATAACAAGTGTATTTAACTTTGATCATAGAAGAATATCCGACTACCTGCTTGCTCACGCCAACGGTCCTGCTTTATTAGCAGTCAAACACAAGTGAATATACAAATTTATTTTTAAAATATTCAAGGTTGTTATTCAAGTTTCGAATCAAATTGTCGGCCATTACATATTCAAAATTATTCGAAATTTCTATAAGTTAGACATCTTTAATTATTATTAATTTATTCCCACAATTTAAAATATGTATAAAAAATATGTTGTAACAATAATATGGTCCATCTGATATATAAGTATAGTCATACGGCCCACCGGTTGCGGACCTCTAGTCTCGAGGAAGATGTTAGTAATCTATAGTCTTTTACCCTTGAAATAACATTAATGGCTGAGTGATTGGTGGTATAGCACTGCTTTAATCTTTGTTAGTTTCGTAATGAGTACCATGAATTGTGTATAATATAGACTATTATAAGGATGGAGACAGTTAGTAGACAATTTACGCAAAAAAACTCTCTAAACACCCTTCCAAATTTCGAGCTTAAAACGGTCCATCAGCAAACCAAGTTAAACGATCTTAACGTCTATTCTGCGTGACCACCGATATGTGCTACGATAATAATACACTCTATATTAAGGTTTAGATTAAATAAAAGATAAATAGACGATTATAATGTTGAGACGAAGATATTGAATTAAAAAATAATGTTGATTTTAATTTTATAATTTGACTAAATCCATACAAATCTAGGTATAATATCAAAATATTATATATATTCATTTAGATTTACGTACTTATGATACTATATCTATAAAATCGTATTTTAACAATATTATATATGACGTGTATTATTTAGAGTTAATAAATCTAACATCTAGTTTACAAAATTCCAACAATAACATTATTCTTACAACCGACCCTATAATGTACGTTCGTTTCCACGAAAATGACTTAAACCATAACTTCATTGGTGTGATTCGTTGACTAGCATGTATTAAGATTTTTTTTTTCAATATGAGCCTGACAAAAATATTTTCTTTCTTCCTTCTTGACTTGTAAATTTCCAGGAGGTTCAAAGAACTGTCTATATCTGTCATGACCAGCATGTTTGGACACAAATATGTTGAGGTTGGGAAACTAGAAGGTGGGACAGTTGCTTACTTTATATAATCCTAGTTACATGCGATTTGGTTCAATACATCTGAAAAACATGTATATTAATATCAACAGCCAAACTGAACATAATTATAATTATGTTACTGTCTGTATTGAAGGGATCACAGTCCAATTAGTTTAAATTATATGAAAAATCATACATACACAGGAATCGAGGCTAGGAAATTTATCTTAGTAGGTTAACACTATACCATTTATCTAAACGCATTTCTTCTCGTTTTCAGAGTAATTTTTCTTTGATAATGTAATACTGAATACTGAGTCTGAGTTCGTGATGTGCTTGGATATTCATTAGAGTTTCACGTTAAAATTTAAATCTTGTATTACATACTTAGCTGAACAACAGTCCTTCCAAGTGTCGGATGACACAAGTATGATCATTCGCAAATTATTGGGCGCTCATATGTAGCCAACGGTTCCACACGTCCATCATAGACTCAACATTCAACTATGAGTGAATAATGAGCCGAAACATCGGATGATTCCTATATAGCTTAGTAGTGGAGAATCGATGCTCTAAGCGAAATGTCTCGAGCGCAATTCCCATGTTCAGGTGTATTGTTTAACTAATTTAAATTATATATAATGTATTAAAAAGATTATTAAAGGTTATTGAAAATCACTCTTACTAAAATTTCAAAATTTACCTTAAATGTTGTATGTCAGTACTATTCATTTCGGAATATTTATATTTGTTTCAGCACATAATGACTGGACTGCTGCTTGCAGCTCATGGGCAGACGCTCTACTATTGGGAGTTAAAGCGCCGGGGATTCATCTACCTCAGAAGGTGACTCCACCCCAGCCAGGGATACACCAAACCGTGAGACCTATGTGCCGATGAACACCTTCTTCTTTAAGAGCCGCCCCCCCCCCCCCCACCCCCGTAAGACGGGGCTTAGAATAGTCCCGCAGTAACCCCTGCTTATATCTTTCCTTTCACATCATTTTATTATTCTTTCGCTTCCACTCCTTTTTTTTCATTCTTCCCCCTTCACATTATCAATCCTTACCTCTTTCTTCCCCTCCCCTCCCGTTCAGGCCTGAAAAGAGATTTTTGGCTCTTCCGTTGATGACCAACGCAGTGAACACGGCTCTCCTCGGTTTATTATTGGATACCACTGCTTTGAGCTCCTTAATGAAAGTGCGCCGGTTGTAATACCTCAGTAGAATGTCCTTAGGTATGACAATAACCGGTTACCCTACTTTGAGAAAAGATCGGTTTCGTTCATGAGGACCCGGACGTAAAATTGGCTCTTTCCTACACCTACTTGCTGCGATAACCTCTCTCTCGGCGATGCTCTATGCGAAGGTTGTCATGTCTAGCGTCGTATTGGGCCTCTCGTTGGGACAGTTAACAGGGCCATATATGGTAGTACCAACATGGGTCTCCCTGGGTATACGATCCGAGTACTGTGTAGGTTGACCCCAATCACGGCATGGTGGATAACATTGTCGCATCTGGCACCGTACTGCCAAACACTGCTGGCAACTCACTTCCCGGTCCCTCTCAGAGCCGTAATATTGACAAGAGTTGGAAACGGGTAAGGTTGTCCAGCCCTATATTAGGAAAAATCCCGGAAGTGGTGAGGCCCCAGCCCTGCTTCCTGGTAATGTCTAGAGTAGAGGAATATGAAGACCTGAGACGTGTTAGTCCATTTATCCTCGAAAGAGTGATAAATGTAGCAGCGAAATCTGAAGTCTCAATAAGGAAACTGCATGATGGCACCATCATGATTCAGACCACGAATGACACACAGTCTTCAAATATAATTGAGATCTTTGAAATACCGTTGAGCAATAAGTCTCATATACCAGTGAAGGTGGAGCCTCACAGGCTCCTCAATGTTTGCAAGGGAGTGGTCACTTGCTATGACCTCTACTTCGTGTGCATTGGGGATATCTGTGAGGAGCTTTCCCCTCAGCATATAACCGAAGTGTACCGCATTGTCACCAAAAAGAACGAACAAGAGAAAAAAACATTCATGTATATTCTCATCTTTTAGACACCTTCCCTTCCAAAGGAGGTCTGAGCGGTTTCAACGTGCTAAGGGTCCAGCCGTAGGTCCTTAACCCTAGGCGCTGTTTTCAGTGTCAGGAATTTGGGCATAAGAAGCTGCGATCCCGTGGTAAACCGACCTGTGCGGATTGTGGACAAGAGGCTCACGAAACACCATGTGAGTCTCCGAAGTTCTGCGTGAACTGCAACGGTCCAAACTCTGCCTGGTCTCGGGCCTGTCCGAAATGGAAGATAAAAAAAAAGTCCTGGATATTCAATCCGAAAAGAAGATCTCATATGCCCAGGCACGCAAGGAATACGCATCTATTCAAGCTCCGGTATTCCAAACATCATACAGCCAGATTGTGAGTTAGAACATCAACTGTCCCAACTGCCATTGCGCAGTTAATCTCGCTAAGATGCCATCGCGACCTGTGCCATTGGTCTCTGCTCGAGAAAGCCGTATTGAAAACGCGCCAACTAAGGTTTCGCCGATATTTTCAATGGGAGCAAAACCACCAACTAAGTCGTCTTCCCCACCCATCCCACCGAGGACGCCTCCTCGGGAACCCCCCCGAGCCCCCCTCAGGGAATCCCCCCGAGCCTTCATAGGTGAACCCCCCTAAGCCCTCCTTTGGGAGCACCTCCGAGCCATCCTTGGAGAACACCCCCGAGCCATCCATAGAGAGCACACCCGAGCCCTCCTCGGGGAAATAAATTACGTGCGGCCGCTGTTTAGTCGCTCATTATTCAACTCTGAGCTTCCAGAGGCTGGGATGAGTAGTGAAACAGGTGAGGCCGTAAAGGCGAGTCCTACTGGTGCCTTGAAGAAGGACCAGCGAGAGACCACCGATAAAAATAATACCAAAAAAGCGTCGAAGGCCTTAACAAATCCTTCACCTAAGGGTCCTACAACCCAGTCTCCCAGGAGAGACTGGGAAAGGCAAGAGGACCTAAAAAGGTCCTCAACAAATTTTTATTCTTAATGGATAGTGACATGGATTGCGAGGATAACTAAATTTTATATTAATAAATTATGTCGCTATTACAATGGAATGGTAGGGGTTTCTTTGCTGGTGTAGAGGAAATTAAAGAACTAATCTCTTCCCTGCATCCTCCCATCTTATGCTTGCAGGAGACCCACTTCCGCCCAACTGATAAACCAATGCTTCGTGGGTACGATATATATCGTACCGACAAGCCATTCTTTAATTGGGTTTGCGGAGGTATGGCTATACTTGCACGTAGCAATATATACCATAAGTTTATAAACATTATATCTGATCTCCAAGTGATTGCTGTCAGAGTCTCCCTCCCTTTGGAGGTAACAATGTGTTGCATCTACCTTCCACCGGAGAGCGTGTTCCTAAGAGGACTTTAGAGGCCCTCTTTATACAACTTCCCGCCCCTATATCATTTTGGGGGATTTTAACGCGCATAACCTGGTGTGGGGGTCTAATTTTACAGACACCCGCGGGAGGATGGTAGACGATATTCTTGTCTCGGAAAACCTGGTGCTAATGAACACCGGACTCAGACAAACTTCTCTACCGTTAATGGTGTATCCTCTGCCAGCGCAGATACCACAAGGGGTGATAAAACGGGCTGACTGGGATAGATTCCGTGAGCTCGCCGTATTTGGTGAATCCCAACACCCTGACATCGCTGTTAAGGCTGTGCGTTTTACTTCGACGGTCATCGTGGTGGCAAGTGATTCCATCCCTAAATCCTCGCCAAATCCGCGCCACCGTCCTATTCCTTGTTTGAACGAGGAGTGTCGGTTGGCTATTTCTGACCATCGAAGGGCCCTACACCCCTTTCATCGACGTCCCACTTTGTATAATCTAGAGTCATTCCGGTTTCTACGCACTCGAGCTCACCGTGTTATTTGAGAAAGCAAAAGAGAGTGTTGGAGACAATTAATCTCTACCCTTACAATTACCACTCCCACAACTAGGTTTGGGACAATATTCGTAAATTAAGTAGTAGCAAAAATTCCATTAATAGTGTAACCTGCCCTGATATCTAATTGTTCGCTTATCTCCTCCCCTGTAGAGGTTGTCAATGTATTGGGCTCGATGTTCACCGCTATTTCTATCATTGCGAGCTACATTAAGAGTTCGTGGTGCATTAGCAGATCATCGAGTGCCTTATTGATTTAGGGCAATTTCGGGGGAGGATTATAGCTCCCCCTTTACTAAAGAAGAGCTTATCTATGCCCTGTCCTAGGCAGGCAACACAGCTCCTGGCCCTGACGATATCCATTATGAAATGTTGCGCCAACTGCTCCCTTATGGATGTGCGTTCCTCTTAGACCTCTACAACTGTGTTTGGGAATCTCGTCAGTTCCCAAAACTCTGGAGGCAAGCAACCATTATTTCTATACATAAAAGTGGCAAGGATAAAATAGAGCCAACTATGTATAGACCTATAACCTTAACAAGTGTTGTATGCAAAATATTAGAGAAAATGATCAATAAATGATTTATATGGTATTTGGAATCCCGCAATCTACTATCTGATATGCAATGTAGCTTTCGTTGTTACCGATCCACGGTGGATCATCTTGTTCACCTTGAGACAGCAGTTCGTGAAGCTTTCCTCCATAAACAACACCACTTGGCTGTCTTCTTTGATTTGAAGATGGATTACGACACCACCAGGTGGTACGGCATTTTAAAAACCCTGTTTAATTGTGGGATGCGGAGGAACCTCCCTATTTTATATCTAATTTTATGTCAAATAGACACTTCCAGGTAAGGTTAAGCAACACCTTATCCGATGATTTTATTCAAAAAAGTGGGGTGCCACCGGGTAGTATTTTAAGCTGTACGCTGTTCGCTATCACGATAAATAGCATTGTAGACAACGTACGATCGCCTGTTCGTTCATGCCTTTTAGTGGATGACTAAGCAATTTATTGCAGTTCATCGAGTCTCCACAGGGCTGAATGGAAGATACAATTAGCTGTTAACAATTTGTGGATGTGGGCATCGCGTAATGGCTTTAACTTCTCAGCGGCCAAGATGACGGTCGTCCACTTCCATAGATTAAGTGGAATACAGCTAGCCCCAAATATTTTAATGAACCACATTATTATTGTATTAGGTTTAGTTGAAGTTTAATTTTGAGTTCAAAATATACGAAAGGGGAGGGGTATGCAAACAACATACGAGTATAACATTTTACATTTACACATGGTAGTTAGAGAGTGCAAACTATATGTGATTTCCAGGGATGTATCAAGGAAGGGAGTGGGGGAGGGAGATGTGAGATAGGGGGTTCAACACTTTCACATTGCTCCGAAATAAATTCCATATAACTAAGGCTTAGATGTGTATGCATTGTATACACGTTAAGTATGACCTTATAAATGTAAATTAAACAAAGTGTTGAAATAAGCTCTAGAAATTTAGTTAGGCCTATAGTTTTCTCAAAAATAATCTACATTGCTAGAGTTGCTTGAAATGTTTTGGATAAAAAGTATAAATATTATATACCGTGTTTGACCTAGTTGTAGTCGTCGGGGACATGATAGTACTCCGGGGCAAGTGGTTGGTGAGAAACTATAATGTATCTTGGGTGGAAAGTAAAATTGTTAATAGTAACCTGGGTCGTAATATGGGGTGTTGGAACCGGGGGAGAATGAGGCATTGAACCCTGGGAAAACTATGCCTCCCTTGAAATACATTTTATTCCCCTCAGATATATTTTAAATCCTCTGATATTGAATATGAAGCTGAGAGAGGCGAAACGACTGAATTGTATCCATTCTGAATGGTAGCCATTCAGACATTTCTTAAACAAGCACCACAAATAAAATATCTGATTTGTATCCATTATCATAATACCCACAAAGTCCTGAATTGTATCCATTCTGAATGGTAGCCATTCAGACAGTTTTCAAATAAACGACTTTAAACAAAAATCCTAGTTTGTATCCACTGTAATTATTTGCATTATATCCACAAAATCCTTAATTGTATCCATTCTGAATGGTAGCCATTCAGACATTTTCTTAAACACGCATTACAAATAAAAAGTCTGATTTGTATCCAGTTTCATATGTCCACAAAATCCTGAACTGTATCCATTCTGAATGGTAGCCATTCAGACATTTTCTTAAACTAGCACCACAAATAAAAAGTCTGAATTGTATCCACTAGAAATATTTGCATTATACCCACAGAATCCTGAATTGTATCCATTTAATTGCGGTACCACTTGTCTGATAGATGGCAGCAGATTAAACTCGCCTCAACTCATTCCATGTTTACTAGAGAGCAGCACTTATCCTTAACTCATTCCGAGGTAACTAGAGAGCAGCACTATCTCTATATTAATATAAAAAATACAACATTTTAATTATCATTTTCTTATTACTTTAAAATCTGTATCTGGTATTAAGGTGCTTGTTATATATATATATAAACCCTACTATCATCTTGTTGACAATCTTGTATTTAAATACTATTATTATGACAATTGACAGCTGTAGATACTTTAACGACGCCATATTATTTGCTCACAGAAAACTATCTCTTACTCTAAGCAAAGGTTAAAGTAACTTAAATATATGATAGAGCATGGCCATAAAGAAACAATATTTTATAATTAGGGGCCT